>JASANG010002290.1:0-41016 GCA_030248215.1 Enoplolaimus lenunculus
TTTAGAAGCAATCAGAAACATGCGTTCTGTCCGAATTCAAAAGAACACTCACAGATCAGCTGGAAAAGTAATATAACAACAGGAAAAATGCAAAACAACTGTATTACGCCTTCCAAAATAACCGAATACTTTTCTGCACCACAGCCGATAAGCAACGCATAGCTTTTGTTCGGACCGGAACTGCAGTTTCATTAAGAACGTCCAATATATAAAATTACGTTGTTACAGCTAGTAACAATACTGATTATTCCGCGTCATATTTGGGGCTTTATTCGTTATACATTTACAGACCAAACGTTTTATGACACATTCGTCCAATTTTCTACAGCTCAGGCCTAAATCTCACTTCCTCCACAACAAAATTGACCATACAATCCCAGTTAGCCTCACGATTTACATTCAACATTAAACAGAAAATTGTGTATCAATATACCTATTGAAAGATATCAATTCAAACGCTTGCGAAAACGGTCGCCTTAATGCCAAATATTTTACAACAAACTCTGCGCTGTCATCATTAAGCACATTATCATGAGCGCTGAAATAAACTCTAGATTACAAATTACATTTTGCATATATATTTATATAACATGAGGTACCGTGCTTTTCTATTTGACAAAATAATGAACAACAATTATATAATTCAACCTGCGGATAAGTGATAAACATATTAAGTTGAATCTCCATTGACTGCAAAAACTAAATTTCCCCGCAGAATCATGTTCTTAGATGCACATATTAAAATACCACCAATTATCGAATACGTCTACAACCACAAGATAAGATTTAAATATGTTCTCACTGTAATTTTGATACGGGCTCGTCTCGCTCAGTATTCAAAGCTTCAAGCGTCAAAAGGAATGTTTTGGTTGCAGCAGCTTTTTTCTACATAGCAGCTTCTTCCTTTATTCCACGTTATGTAGCACCACCATTAGACCTTTCGTCTGTCGCATCAGGATCTGATTTATTTTGATTTCAATTTTATATTAATGTAGTACATTATAGGACAATTGAAAATGAAAACATGACAGGGGGGAAAAGGCAAATCATTTTCAGTAGGATCACCTCGGCTCATTTTGATTTGGGTAGGGTCGGGTTGGCCTAGAGTATTAAAAAATAAAAAACCATACGCCGCGGTAGAAGTTAAAATTTCTGGGTCATTAAGTAACAATCCTATTAGTGTTCTATTCGGTAATCGCAAATGCCATTAAATCTGACCGTGACTGTTAATTAGTTTCCCGAAATCCAAATTAAATTTAATAAACCAACCTGGAGCTTCTTTAGATTTTAATGATTTCTCCAGCTCCACAGTAGCATCACGATACCATTGTCCAATATAAAACTGGCGTGCGTACTATAAAAATACCAAAAACAATGCAAGCATTTTGCAAGCTATAAAACACCGGTCACTTTTGTCAATATCACAATGCACGAAGTTTTACTGTGAAAGAGCACGAGATAAACGCCAACAAATAAAGATATGTTTTGTCGCGTTTTCACAAACATTCTTGACTTTTTATGATTTTGTATAGAAAACTATACTAATACCTTAAAATATTTCACAATATTAAACAAATTTAAATCTCAGCGTAGTTAAAAATTATATTAAAATTCTAAAAATAAAAGGCTAATATGATTACATGTATTGCTGGATCATTTTCAGTCTCTTCAAGTAAGTAATCGATTAGCGCTTTTTGAAGAATTTTTATCACTTCAGGACCAGAATAAACCTAAGAGTACGAAAATAAATACTAACTCGCCGCATAGTCAAAGTCATGCCAAAGCAGAAAAATAATTGGAAACTCCCATATGAATACAAACAAATTGTCAATGAAGCTTAAGCTTTTAGCTGTGCCCATTACAACGAACGTATTAAGACACAATGACAATCACTACAGAAAACTTCTTCAAGGCTAAAAATTTACGAACATCAAAAGTCTAGCGGCCATTAGAAGAACCATAATCCCAAGTTAAAAGCGCAATTCGAATTTATACATTCTAGCATGGTGCATAAAGGACATTGGAACAAGAGGCCACATCCTATAAAATTTAAAATTTCGAAGGGATCTTCTGCTACCAACTGAAATACTGCTTGATCCTCGAGTACAAAAATCTTAAAGAGAGGTTGACATCGAAATTCTCTTGCTAACTCAAACAAATCAAGCTTGTCACACTTTATCACTGTCTTTCTTGTCGTCATTATCACAGTCTTCGTTTGATTCGTCTTGTGTGAGATGTTTAACAACTTGTTTCAACATTCCTGCATCCAACTGGGACAGTACAGCGTCTTTTCGTAAACGCGCAGCAACAACGCCCAAATAATCAAGAGATGCAACACGAAGCGACATATCCACAGATTTATTACTAAAGTGTTTGACCTAAAATTGAACAGCAAACACATCACCGCAATGTTTACAATCATGACTCTAAACTTTTTGACTATTTTAACGGTGCTCGACACCATACGGCAACGCACGTGAATCGGAACATGGCAGTACATAACAATTTGCATACAAAATTTTTTGGCTTGCGGCGTGGTCCGGCACCAGATGATGGATGCACAGGTATAGCAACAGCCTCAGAATTCGACGCATGATATCACAACATTTATAATGAAGAACTTGCTTACCAGTAAATTACCAAGCAAACTAAGCAGCAGTTCTGATGCTGGCCATGCCGGCTTATTAACAGATGCCAAGAGATCGTAAACGAAAGCTTCAAACAGCGATCGATAATCATCGTCTTGTTTTGTTGTACATCTGACATATCAAGCATCATTAAAGTCCAAGTATGATCACGTTTTTAACCAAAAATATAAAACTGACATATTAAAACAAAGACAATAAAACCAGAAAAACATACCGAAAATTACAACTTACCCAAATCAATATTTGCTCAGTACTATAACCGTCTGGAGGTATAAACATTAAAATAAATCTGTCACGCTTACTTATTTAAATAAACAGATAAAAACTTGTGTGCCGTTCGCATTGCATTTTCATACGAATTCGTTATGATGAAGTCTCGATCTTGTGCCGTGGAAGTTTCTGAAAAATTAGGCTAAACCTATAAAGCATTAATGTCAACATGACTGGCGTAAAAAATTTCACACAACGGTTTGAAAACCACAACTTAGCACATCAACATAACAGAATACGTTAGGAACAAACTGCTCCAACCACACCACTTATAAGACATATAAAAAGCTGGTAGTTTACAGAACCTTTATAAACACGGCTCACCCACCTTTTGGTTTATCGCTTTTGCCTCCGGAAGCTGTGTCCAAGATTAGCTGACTGCTCTCTTCGGTTTCTTTTGGTGGACACTAAATTAAATCAATTTGTAATCAATCAAGTACCGCAAAAACAAACATCATAAAGAGATAATCGTTCACTAATTCTAAATTATCTTCCAAAATAGTACATAATTGATCAATGATGAATGACAATTAGGAATTCCAATTAACGACGGTCCCAGGATTTTTTGAGAGAGACAGAATTTTAAATATCCTTTTAAAACGGGTATCTTTCAATATTTCCGGCTAAACATACAGCTGTTGGTTCACAGTTGCAAAAACAAACATAAGTTCAAATATCACGACATTAAGAATAGTAGCAATATTCTAAAAAATATCAGTTGTTCGTTGTTTGTGTAGAATGGTTCACAACCGCAACTTGACAGATACTCATCGTTTTGAAACGCGTGTCTGCGGCATGTATAGTACAACTGAAAGTCAACACAAATAGCAGATCTACTAGTAAGTGCAAACGGGAAAACAACATGCTTATTTCACCGGAGGTGGCAGAAAATTGTTTTGGAAGGACGGTCTTTATTTTATGTAAATCGAGTAGGAATTTTTTTAATTTTTGTATTTTTAATTCTAAAAATAACCTGTATACAAAACATTTCATGGGGCGGCCGCCCACTTCTGTGACCGCCCGCTAGCTTCTTACTAAACAATACATACTGCCTACCTTAACACAAGATTGGATAAGTTGAATAATCAGCGCCGTAACCATTTGAATGTAAACATCTGCACTTAACCTAAAATAATATGCAAGATGATAAAAACACAAAAACACCTCCAACGCTTATCTCTATGATTCACACATGTCGACCGCAGGGTGCAACCGTACTTCCGGTTCCGGTTCCTGTAAATTACAAATTCCGGTATTAAAATTTGGTTCGTGGAAATTCAGATGATTTAGTAAAAAATAACGATAAAAAATAAAAATATTTTATTAGTATAGTTTGCAAATAATTGCCAATCGCCGAAAACAAACCATCGAAAGTGGTTTCGCTTCCGTGGTTTATGAAAATCTAAAATACAGCAGATAAAGTGAATACCTGTCTCCAACTAGGGTTATTTCACCAATAATATTGCAAAAAAGAAAATTAAAAATGATTTTTTCGCTGGCATGTATTTTTCATTTTCTACTTCCCGTTGCGTTTCCGATAATTTTTCCAAACTCCGGAGTCGGTTCCGGTAAATTATAATTTCGGTTTACCCTGCTCGAGTGTAGGTTCCAAATTAAAAAAAAACTGCTCAGCGGCTAACGCGGGTTCTGACGCCCTTCATTTTTGGCTCAAAAACGTTCAATCAACCATCTACCACTGCAGAAACACTTGTACTAAAACGATGTGCAGTGTTCTGTTTTATTCACAAACCGTCAAAGTGTAGTGCCTTGCTTTCTGACGTTTTAAACATTGCTATTTTATTCATCTTTTATCGATACATACACAAAACGTTGCGGATTCGCCAACAATTAATTACCGGTACGTTCTCATGCTTCGTTTACTACTGGGCAACCGGGCCAGTGACGAAAGAATATCATCAATGAGAATATTGCGATGAGCATCGTACTTAGCAAAAATCTAAAATTGAAAACACAGCGCGTTGTTCTTCGGTAAACCAATATGAACAGGTTTACATCCTATTTGGTCACGCATTTCCAGTACCATAACGTAAAACCAAAACTCGGTTCACCCTTGAATATCCATATAACACGATTACCTTTTCAGAAAAACCATGAAACATCCTTTGTACCATCACTTCAAACGTACAGTATACAATTTGTATAACTTACATTTGCAACCAATCTCAATGCACTCAGTTGCAGTTCGCTCACGTTTTCCACAAAGAATGGCGCTACGCCAAGACTCGATAGCTGGAAATAAAATTATATATTTATAATATCGTTATATATTACTAGAGCGTGAACTCTATATAACGATCGGCTTCACAGTGAATATTTGGCTTCACTATATTTGCAAACTATAAATTAGACAAGGTTTTAGAGGAGCAATTTGATTGACTAATCAAAATAACCGAAATACAAAACAGCATTGCCTAGATAACTTTGTATTCGATTCACGCTCACACACCATTGTTTGTGTATAACACCAGTACTATAAACCATATTTAATTTATAATTTACAAACACGGTGAAGACAAATAGTTATTGTGTAAGTCAGTTTCTCGACCATAGTTAAAACTACATAACCAATCACATACAGTTTACATTTCAGCAGCTGTTTAGTTTGTATAATCCTCCAATCAAAATCAGATTGCATTCCAGTATATATGTATATAATATGTGTTTAAGAATGCGAAAAATTATTAGAATTTATGGCACAATCAAACTTAATTTTGGTTTTGAGAAATTCTGACCTAAGTTTTGGTTTGGCTTTAGAGATTCCGGGACCGGGTGTATATACTTAAATGATGCAAGTCTAATAAAAGCCAAAACTCACCAGCAATACTGCGTTGTCCGTAAGCGGTTGAATTTCAACTAATTCGGCCAGACCAGCAACCAAATCCGTCATCTTATGATACAACGCGACAATATGTTTATCCTTTACCGCTTGACCAGATTTGCCTCGTTTGCCTTTTGGCGTTACTGGAAGTGCATCTGAAATAAACTTATCACATTTTCAATAACTTGATACGATAACATAATTCATCAATTCATTAAAAACGCGTGGTTTATGGCTTTAGCTTAGCTAAAACCAAGTATTCTGCTGCAGGCTGTTGAAATTTACACGCTATCTATTAAACCACACGATCCGATCAAATTACGTTTAAACCCAACTAATATTCGCGAAATACAACTTTTAACCTAAATTACTCTTTACTCAACACCACAACCACAAGGCAAAATACTTTTTCCGCTGCCGACTTTGTAAGACACATCAAACAGTGGATAGATAACATGGTTCAGTTGAAATTTCGCCAACATTACACACCGTTCAATGGCGTCTTCGATGTATACCTAAAATTAAAACTAAGACCAGTATTATAAAAGGTGCAAACTGGTTATCAGCAGTCAAGTTAATATTTTTGACCAATGTCTGACCGAGTAATACAATGCCAGGTTTAAAGATCACAAACAGAATTCAGGTTGCGTCATAATTGTCAGTTTTGCACATTGGAATTTACTTTTTCAAAGGATGCAAACAAACTCAACATTTGGCATTCAAACGAACAACGTTAGATGATTCCGAAATTACTATTCAAGATGAGTCGAATGTTCTTTCAATGGACAGTTAGTAATATTCTTTTAAGCATAAGTCGTGACACTCAAACAAACAAAACTAAACAATCCACTGTATGCAATAGTATTTAATCCCTAACTATCACAGCTATCTCTAAGCGACGAGCTTTACACTAACCTTCTTCGGCATCTGCGGTGACGTCATAATTGCAATGGCTGTTAAAGCCGAGTCCGTCGAGTGTAACACCCGCTCTGACGTAATCTCTCGCCACATAACATCATCGTCAGCACCGCCTGTCTCTCTGCCATCATGCTGAACGAGCAACAACTTTGCACCGTCTTTCACGTTTTTTTCAAGCATGGTAATTAATTTGACCAGTTTATCGGTAGATACGCGTTGCATTGCTCCCATCGCTTTGAGTTTCAGCGCTTCTGACAGTAAGTCAGTTAGCACCGGGCTAGGAATCAACGCTTCAGCCGGAATACCATCGTCATCGTCACCTGAACAGCATTATACACCAAGATTTGGAACTTCAATCAAAATACTTCCGTATATCATCGTAACACAGAATCTAACAAAACAATTATAAATCTAAGATTAAGCGCCATATTATAAATTAGCTAAATTCTTAACTTCAAAGAACAATAGCTGAAATTTCACTCATTATTCAATTTAAATTAGCCAGACGCTTGACTGAAACTAGTTAACTTAGCACGAATCAACTATGAATAAATTTCACTCGTAGTTAAGCAATATGAGGATGACCTAGAATTTCTTTGACGCAAAGTGCTTTAAACTTGAATGCCACAAAGAAATACCATATTCAGCGGACATATCGTATTCTTCAACGTTGTCGAACACTGTATCGATAGCAGCACAAAACTTTTTATACGATTCACTTTCCACAACTTCTTCAGGATTTACAAATTCAAAGACGCGCCGTTTACGCTTTTCAGCACGTTTTTTAACCATTTCCTGCCATTCTTTTTCACGTTGTTGTATTACTAAAATAAAATGTGACACATTTAGGATCGAAGAACATCGCACATTATTTCGGGTAAAACTAAGTTGTTGCACTCCTCTCGAAAATTACATTATTATAGAACGAGCCCACGCCCATGTTATAGGTCGTTGACAATTTACCTTCAGTAGGTGTTACAGGACGTTCTGGTTCTCCTTCCGATTCCTCGTAATCTGATTCTGATTCTGTGGGGGCTTTTTTGGCCGATTTTATGGATGGTTTGTGTTCTTTGCTGGCAGATTCTGCATTTGTTGCTGTCGGTGGACCAGATTCGCCCTGCGTCTGAAAATTATTACACAATCACCAGGGGGAAAGCAGAACTGAATTATATCGGAATCGGAATTGCAAAATTGAAGATTGTGGAATCGGAATCGGGAACTCGTTCTGAATCGGAATTGTAATCGGAATCGTAATTCCTGTTGCACTTTAACAATCCTTGCATACTATAATGCGATCGTCGCCCATTTAACGAAATGTATAACAGACAGAAGCGACGCATGAATATGTTTAATACGCGCTTTCTATTGATTCCGGAACATAAAATTCTATGTTGATGTGTGTATAAAAATTAAAGAACTTAATTTACGTACTGTCTTACATTATTTCCGGGTTTTTATTGTCCAAATCGATTTTAATTACACCGCCAGTATTTGTTGGCTACTCAACTTACCTTGTTTTCTTCATCCTCCTCATAACCTCGTTTTGGAGGACGTCGTGAACGACGTGTTCCTTCAGCGAAATATTCTGCCGCAGGCGTTAAGCTGTCAAATAACTCAGACACCATGTCTTTCTTTCGACGTGTTTGTGCTTTTGGTTGTTTGCCAAGCGACACAATTTGTTTACGCATTGTTTCGTGCTCCGCAGCACTAACAGACGAAAACAAGGACGGTTTGCTAGCTTAAATATCAAAAATACATATTATATTAGAAACCAATCAGATTTGAAAACACCACAAACGGAACAAGAATGTTAAAATAGTACCGACTTTCTACCGGTACCGGGTAATGATAAATAACTGTCACCAAAAAATATAATCTTTGCAACAATTTTAAAAGTAATCAATTACCTGTGGACGTTTGCGGCCTAGTAGCATCCTCACCAAGCTGAAATAGAAACCACAAAGAAGATGCTTTTGCAAACTTTCAAGAGAGCATACCTGTGTGTCTGGTCAGGAAAACTGTTATCTCGTTTGCGCTTGTGTTTGAAAAAATAAGGTGTACTAAAGTTGTAATCAGCATCGGCAAAATATCAAAAAAGACTCGGCATCGGTATCGGCTAAAATTTTGGTATCTACACATCTCTACTTTCAATTGATTTCACTGGTTTTAGTTTTGTTTCTTTCCTACTTAGAATTTAGATAAAACCATCCATTGGTAATATGTCTACTTGAGTACAATGTCTGAATATTAAAGTACGACAATTAACGCTTCAGATACACAGGACTGCAGACAGCAAGAATCAATGGCTATTAAGTTCGTAGTACGTACTTCCTTTAAATTCTGTTCAATGATAACTAACATCTTCAAAATTTTACCGTGTCGACCATAACGGTTTGATATTCAGCATTAGAAATAGGAAGCATTCTGATGCGAAACATGAAACTATACAAAATGCGAGGAATAATATATTTGAACTAAATCGAACAACCGCAACAGTTTAAAATGTTGTACCTTTGGCAATTGAATAACTGGTTCTTTTGTTTGATTTACGCTTTGATTGTCTGCACCGCCAAAGTTGACCTATAAATACGCAAGAACGAGCAACAACTTCTCTTCACAAATTAAAAGCGTAACGTTAAAGCTTTACACTCCTAAGTTAAGATTTCGAACAATCTACGTTAGCACACGTGTCTATTCAAATCTATCAACAGCAATTCGCGTAGAAATGTGAACCAACTTCTATCTGTGGTATGGAACAATACAAACTTTCCAAAATTTACGATGTTTGCACGAAATTGATTGTGTGCAAACCGTTCATTTGCGACGTCCGCATTAGAGATGTTCTGGGATCAGCACGTGATTTGTCTGGGCCTAGCCGACGTGGCCCGTTTAAAATTTTTTATACACGATTCTTAACTGACTCGCATCACAAACAATCCTATCGCGCTCGGTTCTCGTTTCAAAAATATGAAAATCGCAATAAATAACTGTACACGGTATATTTTATTATTCCACTGTTAGCCACCATATACGTAAATAGCGCAGTTCATGTTGATAGTTATCTTTACGTGATCTAATTTCGCCCCGGACAACACTAGTCCACATAACTAAAACAAAACGTTTGTGGTTAAACAAGTCATTCCGTTATATATCGCACACAGAACAAGACATAAACTTACTGATGAATCAATTGCAGTTTCTATATGTCGTTCACCTAAAAATAATGCATACAGAGGCATTAAGATAATTTGTCGCACTAACGTATATATAGCGCTTTTGTGACAGCCAGGGTGCAACCGGAATTCCGGTTCCGGCATTTTTTCACCTTCCGGTTCCGGTAAATTTTTACCGGATTTAAAAATTCCGGTGTTATAATTTGGCCGTTTTCTTAACTTTGCTAATTTTTAAGAATCTCTTTTGAAAGCCACTTGTACTCCAAATATAAGCCAATGATGGTGGATTTCACTTCAGTCGACGACGAAAATCTAAAATACAACAAATAAAATAAATACCTATGTTCGCCTAAGGTTATTTCACAAATAATAGAGCAAAAAATAAGAATAAAATGAAATTTTTGGTGAAATGCATTTTTCACTTTCGGGTTCCGTTTCCGGTAAAATTTTCAAATTCCGGTTCCGGTTCCGGTAAATTGTAATTCCGGTTGCACCCTGGTGACAGCGTAAATTTGCCGTCTACGTCTCTGCTTTAAGTCTGACTATTGAGTAACAACCAAAAATGGATTTGCAAAAACTAAGAACCATGAAACGACGTTTACACTAAATTAGTATTCAACGTTTATCATACATATGAGTGCTGAACGCCAGATTCAAGGCGAATCCTGAAGCCTTACGCCAGTAACGTGCAACTAAACCTACCCGTATTCTCATTGCAATGGCCGTCTGCTCCGTACGCCAGTAAGTCTGCCTATAAATATGCATATACGCAATACAAGCTTGTGATTGTACAACTAAAAGTATCCTTACAGCGAAACTAGTATGACATAACATACCTACAAATCTAAATTTAGAATTTGTTCGCAAATCAAAACTAGAGATGTGCCGATTAATCGACATAGGTATCGGTAATAATCGGCATTGAAAAAATTAATTGAAATGAACCGTTCTCATAAAATAATAATCATGGTGGTTAGGATTTAAGTCTTCACACAATGATGTTATGTAGTATCCTATATGTTCATTAAACATGGTGTACTAAAGTTGGAATCGGGATTGGCATCGGTAACGGCATCGGCATCAGCATTGACATCAGCACATTTTCAAAATAAAAATCGGCACCGGCAAAAATTTTGGTATCGGCACCTCTTAATCAAAACGTATGTTTGTAAGATTTGAATACATCTAGCATAATATTACCGGTTTATTTCGTATCATATGTTGAATTGCATTGCTATCAACCGAATCCACCTCCTCCAGCTGACCATTGCTATCAGGTTGCTCTTGTGCAGCTTCAACAGCCGGAGGAGGTTCACCTCCAGTGAACACATGAGGGTTATGACGCAGAATTGCACGTAGCAACGGCGGTACATTTTCACCTTCGTCAATGTCTTGTGGGCAATCATAACGATCTTTTAGCACGCTAAAAATCGTTACATCAGTAACAGTATCATCCAGACATTTCAATTTCAAATTGATGTTTCAACCTTCAAAGGGCTGACAATGATGGACAGAACGCTATGGATATACACGCTTTACTCTAGATCCGACCAAGCAGATTCAGCAACAAACATGGGCAGGTATGTTAACAGGTAAGTCGTAACACTACGTTGACAGTTTATGGTGGTCAATACTTCTCACAAAATATGATCAAATCTCACATTTCGCTGGAACTTGTTTGCGATAATGCTTGAGCAAGTTGCGCTACCAGTTCGGGATCTTCGCTAGATAACAGACGATTTGATTCTTCGGCAACTTTTGGATGAAATAGCAAACTATGATGCGCTCTGATGGTTTCAGGTAGAGGTGATGGCATAGGAAGCTCAGTTAATACTAAAATCAGAGAAACATCCATGCATACGCACGTACATTTTCAAAACAAATTAAAACACCTTTGACTGCCACAAAAGCATGCTCACCTTTTTTAATTTTTCTGTCAAAATCTTCCGCAGTTACAGTCAAAACGTTAGAGCCAGGATATTGAACTTTACACTCAAGACTTATTTTCGCGTCGAAAATGAAAAAACCTCGTACATTCGTCTGAATTTTGTTTTGAACTATCTTCAACATACTTATACTTACGGTTTGATAGGTTAGTTATTCCGGCGAGCGTAATAACAGGAATATTAGAAATCTCTACATTCGACATCATGTCTACTGTTGACGGCTCAGTTCATACGTGCTTGGAGGCCAGAACTAACTTAAACAGGTTTAATTAAATTTACTTTGCCGACATATCAATATGTACGCAACGTGTTCAACATAATGTTTTTATCCAATCTGAAATTGGCGCTAGTAACTGCAGGTTCTAGCCAGGGATCGACCGGATATCCGGTCCCGGTTTGGTTTAATATCCTTCAAAAAACGAGATCCGTATCCAGTTCCGGCATTAACCTACCGGTTGTCGGCTAGTTGCGGTTGTGGTTCCAAATATGATAAAACTGCTTCTTACATATCGAAATACTAGATATTTTGCAACGGCTGCAATTCCGGACAAGTCCAGAGTGGACAATCACATGAAATGTAAAATCCAGAGAAACAATAATCTTAAATGTAGGGATCTTATTTGAAATTTTTGCCGATGCCGGGCTGATGCCGATTCCAACTTTAGTACACCATGCTTAATAAACAGATAGGATACTACATTACATCATTATATGAAGACTTAAACCCTAACCATTATGTGCAAAAAGCATCGGCAAAAAATCGGCAATTTTTTGCAGTGCCAATGCCGATGTCCATACTCACGAACACTGCCGATTATTACCGATGCCGATTAATCGGCACATCCCTACTTAAATGCAAAATAAATACGTATTTTTGCACAACTCAACAACAGTGTACAAATTTAGTTCTCTTCCATTAAAATCCGGCTTGGTTCCGGTACAAAATTTACTATCCGGCTCCGCTTGTGGGATCCTGTAAATCAATATCCGGTCCATCTCTGGCACCAGCATCATAATCAGTTATAAATATGTAAGCAGGGTTTTCACTAATTGGCATATTGTTGTAACTAATTTTTCTAAAACTTTCTGAGAGTCAGGGTGCAACCGGAATTCTAATTCAAAATAAGTTCCGATTCCAATTCCGATTGCACAATCAACCGGAATCGAAATTTTGACATTTTAATTTTATGTCTATTTGCTGTGATACGTTGCATAAAAATTCTGTATCATTTCATCTATTAAAATGCTTCCGATAAGTTAACTTATCAATAATTGATTGTTGTTTAGCAGGGTGCAAAGCGGAACTGGATTATACCGGAATCGAAATCGGAACAGTAAATTTATACCGGAATTAACAAGTATATATAATATTGATTTAGTGTGTCTCTTGGCCGGTAACAATTCTCAAAAACGTCGCATAAACAAATTGACAATCATTTTTGGGCTCTGCAAAACTAAACTATAATAAATTATTGATAAGTTAACTCATCGAAAACAATTTAATAAACAAATGATGCAGAATTTTTATACAACATATCACAACAAGTAGTTCTAAAATTAAAATCTGGAAATTCCGATTCCGATTGATTGTGCAATCAGAATCGGAACTCGTTTTAAATCTGAGCTGTAATCGGAATCGGAATTCCGATTGCACCCTGTTGTTTAGTTTTACAGAACCAGATAACGTTTTTGAAAATTGTTGCCAGCCAACAAACACCCTAAATAAATATTATATACAGTTCCGTGCAGTCATAACATTTGTAGTTCCGATTCCGATGTAATCCAGTTCCGCTTTGCACCCTGCTGAGCGTGTATCAGCAAAATTTTCAATTTCTGGTATACTCCATTATTTATCATACGTTTCCAGCTACTGCATTTGTTTCAGGATTTTGCCATAACAGGTGTGTGTACATCATTAAATACGATAAAATAGCGTTAAAAATGAATTTCTCGGTAACAATTGTTTTTGTTTTCCGGTTCCGGTATTTTTTAACTTTTCGGTTCCGGTATTAAATAAGCTAAAGATTAAAAAAAGAAAGAATTGTTTGAGTAACAATTCCGGTTGCACCCTGAGGTACGTATATATAGGTATTGTGACAAGCAGATGTATGGATGCAAAATAAAACCTTCATGCTGGTGCTGCACATCGGTTAAAACAATGATGCATATGTAGTGCATTCATAGTCAGCAGCAATAAAACATGGAAAAACCATGACACATAAGAGTAATGTTGAGGTCAGAGTTCAACCGGAATTTTTTGTCAATTTTTCCGTACGTAATCATATACGTATATAAATATTCGAAACTTTGTCTTTAAAAAATTGCCATTTCCGAATGAGTGTTTTTGCAATTAGTTCAATTTTGTTAATATATATTGTTTCTGATGCATTTTCGCAAAAAATGATGATGAAGCAGCTCAAAATTCGTTTTAGCCATTTTTGGCAAAGTTTTATCGGTGTTAAATTTTTGTCGGTGGAAATTAAGATATTTTACAAAAAAATGACGATATAAATTAAGGCCCATGTATAGACCAGGGCCAGAACAGTATGCCAAAACCTAAGACTAAGCGTAACAATAAGCCTATTCCTAATCCTAAGCCTAAGCAAAAATGTTAGTTTAAAGCTTAAACTGACTCTATTACAGCAACGCAGGAAAACGACCAGGGCCTGTTGTATACATTAGGCAAATTAAAGTAGAAAACGACCAGGGCCTGTTCTATACGTGGTCTATAATTAAACCAGATTTCAATCGTACAGTATATAAACCTTGACAATTGCCGAAAATTAACCACAGAAGGTAGATTGCGCTTCCGTGGATTATGAAAATCTGAGATACTGCAGAATCGCCAACTAAGGGATATTTCACCGGGTGGCAAGTATTCTTCATTTTACGGTTCCGGTTCCGGTAATGTTTTCAAATTTCAGTTCCGGTAAATTGTAATTCCGGTTGTACCCTGGCCATCAGTATGTCTGTCTACACCAATGTAATGCTACTAACTGACTGCGGATGTAAAGAAAGTTATCAACGGATTATCTGCAGTATAATGCACATATATGTAGATATGCTTGTATACTATAGCCTTTAAGTTGTGCACCCAAAGCTTGTTATTACAAGCAAATCAATGCTTCCATGGAATGAATACAACCATTCCAAAGAAAGCTAACATGCGAAGTTTTCCGCACAATTCCTTACCGTCCTAGCTATGGTATATTTGTAGAGCGCCTTCGGAATTGTTAAGTTAAACGTTTTAAATCGTTAATACACAAATAAAACGTTTAAAGCACAAAATTCCTAAAAGTCATTTCGTAGTTACACATCAGATGTCTAAATTAACTTTAAAGTCTGCAATAAGAATTACGTTTAATTGTGTAAGTCGAACACTTCATAAAGATCAAGCCTCTATTAGTTCAACTGTTACCTGGCCCAGCTTTAATCAAAACTGAACAAGCGCTACTTCTAGGAATCGTTTAGTAATCTTTTATTATTTCAAAAGTACGGTTCAATTTAATGTTATATTGTAATTCAGTTTGTAATCCATAGCTAGTATCAGACCGGAAATTTTTTTTTGATGTGTGTTTGCAAAATTTAGCGAAGTTAACCAACAATTTTGGATAGCTTTTTCTCACCAGACCACGGATGATACATAGGTATTCTCCAAGTTTTACAAAACATATTTCAGATATCTATGTAGTTTAAAATGTTATAAATTTGAAGACTAAATGTGATATGTTTGGTAGTCTAGGGTAGGACAGTTTAAGTTCTCTGATCTTGCAGCTGAAAATGAGGAGCGTACTTACGAGGTTTTAATCCAATAACCGACAGATTCTTAGTGTAGCGCGTCACCGCTGTGCGACGCCACCTCACACTCAGCTTGTCTTATATATAAGAATATAAGAAGAACCTCAACATTATTCACATCTGCAAAAAAATTGCCCATTCTTTGCCGATACTTTTTGCACATAACAAACAGTCAGTTGGAATGCTATCAGTTTCATTTCTGGTCGCAGTGTGCCTGGTCAGGAAACCTGTTCTCTCTCTTGCGTTTATGTTTAAAAAATTAATTGAAATGAACCGTTCTTATAAAATTATAATCGGTTATGATGGTTAAGGTTTCAGTCTTCATATAATGATGTAATGTATTATCCTATCTGTTTATTAAGCATAGTGTGCTAAGTTGGAATCGGCATCGGTTAGGCGTCGGCAAAATTTCAAAATATGAATCGGTATCGACATCGCCAAAAATTTTGGTATCGAGTATCGGCATGTCCCTAGCCTCCATGCATCCGCAGGTCACACTAAATACAAAGTTTTCCCACAACACGCAGAATTTTCGGTTCCTAGGAATTCCAGTGGACCCTGTTGTTTGTGTACGTATATAATTAACAATGTTGTTGTTGTAGCAATTAATTAGGAAATTTGAAGTAAGGTTACGTTATTCACGATGGAACGCATGTTATGTCTTGTCGCCATACTGTGTTGTCAAACGTATTGCGGGCAGTCAAAAATAATAAGCACTTTTGTTCTTCCACATGGTGGCATTGCGCTCAATCCCAGCCAGTTCAAGTCACATTCAAAATTGGCTCGCCAAGAAGCGTGGCAAATTCATCGGGCATCAGTAGATATTGGAAGACATATTGTGGACCAATCCCCGGATATTATTTTGCTCAGCACACCACACGGTGTTGCTGACATGACTAAATTTGTTTTCTACTTAAATAATCGTGGAAATGGTTCAGCGGAGGTATCAAATTATGTGTCTTCTTGTTATATATAGTTGGATTACGGTGCAGTGTTTAAGAAGATGTTTTTGAAAATATTTACGCAGGAGCAGTAAATATGCTTGCGAAATTTCATAATTTTGTTTTCGAGAAAATTTTTGAGTTGAGTAACTCGAGTGGCAAATACGCTTTTGTCCGGGTCGTGTTTGTTAAAATACAGCGTGAAACCGCTGTCGTCTTCAAATGTCAAAAAGACTAGGTTAGGTCATAAAAACTGTTGTTAAATCTGAGAAAGGAAAGTTTTAAATCGCAAGAGTCTTGAGTTATCAAGATTTATTGGTACTATGCATTGTAGTTACATTGTTATACTAAAGCGGCAGAAGAGTTGCCACATATTAGCACGAATGCACTGCCTGAGATTGCAAAAATTCCGAATTTTTCGGCACGTAACAGTTTTTATGTATTCAACTCCAGTAGAAAACTTGGTTCTACCTCTGAATATATGTTTGTTTCAGACAGATAATTGTCAGTGTCCACCATGTTGCTATACACTAGACATCAAATTAGCCGGTCACTACGCTGAGCAACTTGCTGTTGAACTTGGAACAAAGCACGGATTAAACGTTTCTGGGCTCAGCTTTTTTGGTCCTCCAGGAGTTAACGTTCAAGCTGCTACGTTAAAGTAAATCGCTTGATCTCATTGTCCATACAAAAACTATAATCCTCCGTTTATCAACGTTAGCGTCCGGTATTTTATAACATACATCTGTTAAACCTACGACATTTTTTAATTTTCAAGGCTGAAGTTACCATCCCGCAACATTATAACTTCAAAAATATATATATCATATTTCAGATAAATTGTCTCTAGTTCTGGTAAACTATCGCTAGAGTAAAGTGCAGCAGTTTCTATTTTGTTATGGCTGAAAATGAGGCGTGTCATTAGGAGGTTTCGCTCTTTACTAGTTGTATCTCAATTCATACATGTATATCACAAATTCTCCAACGCTCATAGCGCCTTATCACCATTTGCGATATGCCAACCAGTGGGTGGTGTGGTTAAAAAGTCACCGCATTTTGTTGCGCAATATTGGTTATTGGTATGTATGAAGCTGCATTATTTGCTTAGTGGTTTATGTCATTGATTGGTGATATTGCAGATGGGGAGAAGTCGTACCGCTGTTATTCATCAAGGATCTTCGGCGGACCAAAGTGATTATCATTTCGCAACCTAGTCGCCGTTACATCGACAGTGTTTCAATGGTGCCTGAATTGCTTGAACTTGGTACCTTTATTTCGTTTTGACTTTTGACTGTATATATGCGCACCAGGCCGCTACCCGATACCAACAAATATCGTACCTGGATACTTGGAGACGGATATTTTAGTGTAAATTTCGACAAAAAAGCTAAATTTAATAATGATACCTAATTTAGCGTCATTGGTCATCAGAACGCGTTACAATTTATTTTATATCAACTGTTTTTGGCAGGGCTAAACCAGTCGAGATCGACTTAGATGGGTGGACACAGTTTAAAAGTACAACGCTGCTACCAATTGAAAAACATAATCTCAAATTAGCCCTGAAGTCCAGAATAGCTTCCTTTAAGTTTTCCTTGTGACGAAAGAACGTAATAAGTAATGCTAAATCTCCCAAGCCAGCGTTTGCCCTTCGGTTATTTGAGGTATTGAATATGTTATATACCAATCCACGCAGTTTGTCGAGCTGAGTACAGTAGTTAATTTTATCGCGATATGACAAGTGACAACTAGTTCACGAGTTTATGCTGAAGTAAATGTTTTCGCACTCGGTCAACGGTTAGGGAAGACGCCGAAACAGTATTATCTGACCATAAGTTTTTCACTAGCGATGACATAACGATAAAGTTTACACTTTTGCACTCAGCTCCCGCTGCGCCGCGTGCATCTTTTTCGACCAAAGCCGACCTAAGGACCTTATAAAATCCAATTGTTCAAACATTCAAGTTTGGGCGTGGAACATGACTCCGGTTCCGGTAGTATTTCTGTAGAAGTTTGGCAACTACGGTAGTAATTTCTTAAAAAACAAGCGTAAAAGCAAAACATTTAACACACCTTGCAGATATTTTTTAAAATTAGCAAATTAAACATCATTTTAACTACCTAATTTTGTCTCACGCGCGGCTTCGGCAAATTTAGTTGACGTCCGACTGCGGTTCTTTTCACCTTCAGTTAACTGCACCCTGGTGTGGAATGTTCAGATTAGGTCATAAGAAGCTTACTCAAAATATGCAAAACGTTTTAAAATCACACCGTTTTTGGTGCACACGTAGGCTGGAGGGGGATGGTAAAAACTCTATGATTAAACCTAAGCTACAGTTTACGAGCTGTTAGAAAGCGACTTTCAAGCGTGCCAATAATTAATTGAGGTTTGTAATAATTTTATAGGATTTTCTCTTTGATTAGGTGAAGCGATAATTTTTGCTCTGTTGTAGTAAGCCGTTGTAACCAAATTTAGTTTGGTTTCGAGCTAGCAAATACTTTGTTGCCTGTTGTCAGGTGAAAAACATTTTTTTAATATGTAAGTGAAAAACAATTTATCGGGAAATGAAAAAGATTATTGAAAATAATTTTTTCGATGCCCATCCCTGTTTCTTGGTGTATGCATATATTGCAGTGATTTCGAACAATCATTACAAAATCGACATATATAATAGTTTAATTTAAAGTTGTGGTATACGTTTTGCTAATAAGTTCACCAATATCGGAGCCGGATATCTGGTCGCACCCTGGTGCGCCTCCTGAGTGCTGATATTTGATTGCTATTGTATCAAGGTTTGAATTAAATTCCTGTTTCGGTCGAAATGCACATAATTTATCAAAATACTAACGGACACACGGTCAATTTAATTTTATTTTTATGTTTCCAGGTCGAACGTTATATCATAATCTTGAAGCGCTTCCGGAGCGTGTTATTGTTGTTGTGAGTGCTGATTTAGCTCATACACATGAAAGCGATGGTCCATACGGTTGGTCGCCCGCGGCTGAACCGTTTGATAAAGTAAATACTTATATACAGTAACAGAACACTTCTATTCGTTGTTATTGGCGTATTTCGTACAATGTTTACTAACAAGCCGTAATAGAATAAGTATACATACAATATGCTGAAATTTCTCTAGTTCAATTTATAGCGGGATTGGGACTTGTACACGTGCCGCACGGTATTTATGAGCGGTGAGACTTTTTAGAAAATCCCGATATAAAAACCAGGGGTTAAAAAATTGGAATGTTTCGCAAAATTGTGGTATGGGCACTTTTTACTTTCCAATCGGGGAGGTGGGTTGCAGCACCCCTCTACCTCAAGCATGTGCCATAGGACCGTAAGCTTCATAGTTCTGCAAAATGTTGCTACATTAGAAGTGCACAGAGTTAGTTGTTAACTGACAACAACTAATAAGATTTCCAGTTTACATCAAAAATCTTGACATTTTGCAAACAATTAATTTTAATGTAAAAAACGCAGCAAAAGTAAGAGAATGGCTTGGTTTAAATAACAAATAAATTAAAATAATTTTAGGCTTGTGGAAATTGGGCCTCAACGCTTCATCCATCCTACTTGTTGGACACGGCGACGCAATATGTTACAGATGTAAGGTTATATATTTTGATATATAGGTGTGAAATTAGTAAATTTTGCAGCTCTTATTTTGTGGTTACAACTCATGTATCTAACAACGCAAACAAAGGCTGCTAAACGTTGGACTTAACGAGTTTATCAAGGTTCCATCGGAATTCCGATTCCGGCTAAAATTCCGATAAAATTTGGGTTTCGATTCCGACTGGCTTCTATTCCGTTTGAGTTTTAAGCTAGTTGAACTTAAATTTTGCCTGTATAAAACTTCTTCCGATTGGAACCCTGGTGTTTATGCTACTCCTGTGTCATATTTTTTATGATTAAAAAGCGATGCCTTTTTGCAGTCTGAGGATTGATGGTCTCTTAGTCACCTATTTTGTGCGCAATTAGCCCCGTTGTAACGGAATAAACTATTACGTGATGGTTTATTTATAGGCAAAGTCATGTGGTTTTACCGGGCTGGTAATGCTGCATGGTATGTTGGATGCAGGTCTGCTCAGTTCATGGATTCCTGTAAAGCACGTAAACGCACACCCGTCGTATTACGGAATGATGGTTGCGTCATTTCAACGCAAATTAGCGCCATTAGATTTGTCCTATTGTTCAAATTGTACATAATAATGTTAATTTTCTAAAAGTCAATGTTTCTTGTAAAAAATATGTTCTACAAGATAGTGTTAAAAATGTTGAAAACAGGTTGAAAGCGACAACCGACTCACCACTTTCTCAATTACAAGTCGGAGCCTTTTTCATATCGGTAAAAGTATAATTACAGCAATTGAAGTAGATTTCGAAGAATATTATCAAATTTAATCTGTAGTCGCTTGACGTACCAAAACAGTAATGCCGAAACTTTGAAGTGTAAAATGAGTCCGATTTTGGGTCACCAAATTCAATGGAATCTGAAACCAAAAACTTTAATATAATTTCCTGGAGGTATTGGTTTAAAAATGTTGCAGTCACTTTTTTTAATTCAACTTGCGCAATGATTTCTAGGAATGTGATGAGAAATCGGCATCGAATCGGCACTTTTCGTGTGTATCGGTATCGGCACTTGAGTATCGGCATCGGCACTACAAAAAATGGCCGATTCTTTGCCGATACTTTTTGCACATATCAGTCAGATGGAATGCTATCAATTTCACTTGGTATACACAAACCATATTATTTGCCAGTTTTGTAGAACGCTTTGCAACTATGGTACGCGTAATTAAATATGTCATAGTGTAAACTGTCTTTTTGTATTTTTGTATTGTATTTTGAATGCTTTGTGTTTTTTACTGTATTCCAGAACATTGCCTCGTTTTCATTCCATCCAAAATATACAAGTCAAATTGTTTTATTATCAATCGTATATATTGATTCTTTGTTATATTTGTATTTTGTAATTTTGTTACTCTAAGTTTTACATTGTTGTTTTAAATTTGTTACAATTCTGGTTCAAGTGTGATGCTTTAATCAACTTCATTTTGTTTTTGACTGAAATGCAGTCTTTAATTTCTTAACACGTTTAACAGCAGAACATTGCTCATGTGTTTTGGTTTTACGATTATGACAAACTTTTGACTGGTTATTTAGGCTTGTAACAATTCATTGCTACTATATTTTGAACATTTTCGGTAATTTTTCCAGTCGATTGTGTTAACACATCTCTAGCAGACGTTGGGGCCATGATATGTTTGACGTGAAAATAAAAAACGTTTTTAGTGACGAATACGGGTTGCGCTGTACTTGATGTCGGCGCCGTGCGTCACCGTGCCTTACCCGTATGGCGCAATTCGTCACCGTGTGTTACACGTACTGTCACCGTCCGTCACCATGCGTTACCCGTACGTCTCCGTTCGTCACCGTGCGTTAACCGTACGACGCCGTTCGTCACCGTCCGTTAACCGTATGACGCCGTTCGTCACCGTCCGTTAACCGTACGACGCCGTTCGTCACCGTCCGTTAACCGTATGACGCCGTTCGTCACCGTCCGTTAACCGTATGACGCCGTTCGTCACCGTCCGTTAACCGTACGACGCCGTTCGTCACCGTGCCTTACCCGTACGGCGCAGTCCGTCACCGTGTGTTACCCGTACAGGCACCGTCCGTCACCGTACGTTACTCGTACGGCGCCCTCCGTCACTATTCGTACCATACATTATCGTAGACGGCGTCGGACGGTATTGTGCGGGCTGACAGACGGCACCGCACGTCAAAAAAGTATAGCGCAATCCTTAGTATAAAAGAGTTTTTAGAATTAATTGTCCGGTTGGTAACGACATTGAGTGCTTGTAACCGACGTCATAAAGTAAATTAATATAGCAGTATATACATTTCTAAAAAGTTTGCTGATTCTGCTTGTATTAGTCAGCTTGATGCAATGGTATATACGCCGACCCATTTGTTTAGTAACTCGCGCTCCATTTGCTGGGCCTTTTAAAGTCAGGGGTGGAACGTTTTTCTGTGGGACTGCAATAGAGTAAGGATAACCTTTAGACATTTTTTTGCTTGGCTTAGGCTTAAGCATAGGAATAAGCTTATAATACTGTTTCGCTCTTGTTCTTTACATTGGCTCAATTGTTTATAGTTGGGCCAGTATGTATCTATAAGTTTGGTAACAGTTCTTTTGTATTTTGAGCTTTATTTTATTTGGTTGTTTTATTTGACATATCATTTTGTGTAATCCATTTCGCAACGTTAAGTGTTATATTTTGCATTAAAGAACCTAAAGTATACAACCTGTTCGAAGACAAGTATATGCTATGATCAGGTGCAACCGGAATTCCGGTTCCGGAAGCGAACGAACGTCGGTATTAAAAATTTATCGAATGTTTGTGAACAAAAAAATAAAACGCGTAGAAATGCGTGTACAAAAGCACATCTGACCAGTTTTCGTTTAAAGGTGAAACAAGAATTCACCGTGTGCAAAGCGTAAGGCTATCTAGGAGCTCAATTATTTACACAACTAAAGTGGCTAATATTTGTTGAATCGGAACTCGTTTTGAATTCGAATTGTAATCCGAGTCAGAATTTCGTTTGCACCCCGCAAGTATTATATCTCCTGTGTCTTATCTTAAATCAAACAGGGGTTATCTTTATGTAGTTATTATCCCCGGCCAAACCATGTCACTGAAGCATTTTCGTTATATTAATTTTAAGGTATTGTTGTGACAGTATATATAAATATCAACCGCAGTTTTTTGTTACTTTTGTATTTTAACCTTTTTTATATTATTTTATGTTTACATTCATTATGTGTACTTAATTTTAACGTTAACTGCAGTATTTGAAATTAAAAAGACCTAATTGCATAAAACTTCTTGCAGATTAAAGTATGTCCTATCATTCTTTGTTTCTCCTATTTTTAAGGTCAGTGATTGTTACGTGTTGGTTTGAGAGGGATGGAAATCGATGCAAAAATGAAGTACCGTATTGACCCGAGTAAGAGGAGGGAGTCCCCATTTTGGGTCCGAATCAATAGGAGTCCGTAGAGTCCATAATGTCAATTAACCCTAATTATAGCGCATAAATGACTTCAGGACCAAATAATTTGAGTTCGAACCTTTAAAGCGTACTTAAATTTTGAAAGTACATTCTAATTCAACGGAGTGTTGCAATACCGGGTATATATCAGTAACGAAGGGCGCGGAGCGTGGGTTAAAAATAAATAACAGTCTGTAACCGAATAACAAGGGGGGTACCCTCTGGAGAGGCCAAATAAATATCAGTCCCCCTCTTATTCGGGTCACTACAGTACTTATGCAAATTATTTATTACCTAACTATTCATTTATAGGTTTTGGAGGTTTATGAACAATTTTTTCAGATTTGATTGCTTGTAAATCCAATAATTAAATAAATAATGTAAGAAGTCTTAATTTACGCTTGACTAATTATGGAAATTAGCCTGCAGAAATCCAATGTGTAATAAGCTTTTAAACCAAAAGATTATCAAAATTCGATCAGCAGTTCAAGAGATTCTCGTCGGACGGACATCCATCTTTCGATCCCCCGAGTACAAAACATAAAACGCTACTGCGCTCAACGATAATTATTAAACAAATTTGCAAACAATATATACTGGACGTTTTACCTTCTGTTATATTTACGTGGTTGTGATGAAATCTTATATGGCCGATGTTAGTTTTTGGGCCCTGTAACTCTAGATTAAGCATATTCCGAAGTCTAAATATATAGAGCGTAAAAATAAGTGTTCAAACCTAAGCAAAAAATAATCGAAAATTGATCCTAGTCGATTGCAGTCGTGCGAGTAAACGGGACGGTAGAAAAAGTGACGTGGGCCCTTTTGTTGTGTATACCTATGCAATAAACAGTAGTTGTCGATTCTGTGAGCAATAACTCGATCTATTAAAAAACTGTTGATTGCCACTCGTTCCCTTTACTAACAAAAACAATCAGACCAAATCCTGCAGAGCCATAAATTGCTGCTCATATATACATATTTCGGATATTCCACATACATATCTGAATATGAGGGTGCAACTGGAGGTGAAAACCAACCGGTGTTGCAGCGAAAATCATACCGCGTGATTTTTCCTAGGAAAAAATTGACTCCCGTCCGAACTTTACTAGGAAAAATCAGACCTCCAAAAATTTGAGGTACTAAAAATGTTGGATAATTATTCTACTTTAGCCAATATTTGCAATATGTTGTTAAGTTGCTTGGTTTTACACGAATTTTCAGCGAAATTTCGGAAATTATTTCCTGAAAATTGTGACAAAAGTAAAAAACGAAACGCGCTAAACAGATGAATTTTGCAAAATTTTGCAAAATTTTAATACTACCGAAATAGCCGGAACCTCCGGCAAAAATTTTACCGGAGCCAGACTTCGATTTTCTGCCGGAGGCAGACCTCCGGTTGTACCCTGCTATAGTGAAGGAGGCGAATTTCGACCAGACGCAATTTCTGTTGACTCAACTCAGACATGTTGCTCTGGACATTTTTGCTAACGCATTTTTGTAGCCCACAGAAGTGCCTATTTATAGACCAGGAAGCGGTGATTTAGCCCAATTCCGAAATGCACAATAACACATGGCGGAATTACAACCTGAAGAGCTCAAGGTGGAATTCACGCATATTTTAGGTGCCAGAACAGTATGGAGATGAAAATTGATAACAGACATGTAAAAGTCAACGCAAATATATGAAAGGGTAAAGGAAGTGGCGGAGGTGTTGAGATTTCTGATGAGTTGGGTCCATGTCCGGCATCCTGGAGACATACTTTTGAAGTAAGTATGGCTCCAAATATGATTTGACCATAGAACGACTGTGTCAGGGCACAATTTTCGGTGTTTTTTTCAGCCGGCGTCTGCCCAAAAATGGTTGGTTTTTAAAATTTCTGCATGTTTGAGCTTCTCATGACCTCTCCTGATCATTCCATGTCCACATTTTCATTTTTGAAAAAATCGATTTTTAAGGTCCTAAAAGGCTCTTTTGGGACCAAAAAAGTATTTGTCAAAACGGAGGTCATGAGAAGCTCAAATATGCAAAAATTTTGTAATAGATCCATTTTTGGGCAAATGCCGATTGGGGTACAGATAATCAAAACACCCCAATTTTCGTGTGGAGAGCATAAGCCACAGTATCAAAAGCTTTAATTGCCGAGGTGTAATAATAAAAGGAAGGTTAAAAACCATTTTTTTGCATTTCGCCGATTACTGCTAAAATTGGCAAAGTCAGCATTATTGTTTTATTACATATATAATTTTGCATTACCACCGGTTCCGACAAAATTCGGTGATCTCAAGCTCCAGTTTTTCACCTCCAGTTGTACCCTGTCCGATTTTGATTCTTTTACCATTAGCCAGAAAATGAATCGTGAAAAACGTGCATTCTCGGTTGATTATGCATTAAATAACATAAATTACACATAAAACCAATATTTATTAGTAGAATATATAAATACATTTTTAACAGTGAACAAACAGCTTAAGTAAATACCAATGCCTTCTTAAATTACACCTGCTTATATCATTAAATGTAATTACAATGTAGACTCCGGCATTCTCGTAGCCAATCTTTATCAAAATTATTTTAATTTAAATTTGGCATATCCCACTTTGCTTTAAACGACCAAAGATGCGAAAAAGAATAGAGGTTATATATACTTAATTTTATGGAAATGCATATTATGAGTGAAAACTTACACCGAGCACGCACAAACTGTTCAATCGAAATTTAAAAGCGTCTAGTCTCCTTGTTTAACAATTCAAAGTTAAAACCAAAACCACTTAAAATTTAAAATTGCATTTCCGATTCCATGTTCCCACCGAAGAATTGCATACGTTCGCACTAAAATATTTTGGCATAATTATATTCCGGTTGGGGTACACTTGTAGAAGATATCGTTATTTGATTGTTTGTGCAAAAACAACTAAAGACAATGATTAAATCTGCAGCAGCCATTCTAAACACAATTACAGATAAAATTTAACACTCAGGAACGCCAAACACTTCGAAGGTTGCATTTTTACACTTCGTAGGTTGCATATTTACACTTCGTAGGTTGCATTTTTACACTTCGTAGGTTGCATTGCATTTTTACACTTCGTAGGTTGCATTTTTACACTTCGTAGGTTGCATTGCATTTTTACACTTCGTAGGTTGCATTTTTAAGTATCCTCAATATATCTGCAGTTTTACTGATGTCAACTGAACTTAATCTTAAGTTGTTGGCAAATTCTGACAAAAGCAAACATCTTCGTTTCGGGTCATACAACTTTAAACCTAAACAACGCAAAACGTTTGGCTAAACAACTCGTTATAATAGTTAAGTAGACATCAAAAATCAATTAAATCTAAAGACATATAATTCTTACTTACACATCGAGATGGATTGCGACGTGTGACACAGTAACCTGTCAACGGCAGTTCAAATAAACACTGCTATGTAAAACACAAAATAATCAGTAATACTTCAAAATAGCTTCTTAAAAACGCATCGAGCCAACATGGCGGCGCTAAAAAAGATAAAAGTACAATCACTTTAACGTTAATCTTATCGCACAAAACCAGGTATATAGGCTTAGGCTTACGCTTAGGTTTAGGCTTTAGGCTAAGGAGTATGCTAATACTACTGTTCCAGCCCTGTTCTATACGTGCCCCCCTTTCCAAAATTCTGGACACGCCTTTGACACTGACTGCTTGTGTACACTTGGATCTTATTAAGAATATATTGCCAATTATTAATGTACATCATACATAAATCATTGATTGCATTTACCACACTGGTCATTCGGTTCAGCCATCCGACTAAAGAAGCAATCTTTTAAAATAACGCATTAAAATAACAATTGCATTAGGTTGCACACATTACCTGAGGATAAACACCAAACCTGCAGGCATGAATTTGTGTGAATTGTAGAACCGATGCCCCATTACTCCGGCAAGGATTCCACTGCTTACTGAAAAATAACCAAACTCAACAAAAAAATGTGTGTGTACGAATTCTATAACTTCGGCAGTGTTTGTATTCGAAAGTCGAAACGGATCCGGGGTTTTTAGGTACCACATCACAGAGACACCCTACTCCCGGTATAGAGAGACCAAATTTACTGGTAATTGACACAAACATTGAATAATACAATAGAAAACAACTGGACGGGCGGCGACTCGATGATGGGCAGCGACTCGATGATGGGCGGCGACTCGATGATAGGCGACTCGATGATGGGCAGCGACTCGATGATGGGCGGCGACTCGATGATAGGCGGCTACTCGATAATGGGCGGCGACTTGATGATGGGCGGCTGTTAATTGTCTTGATATGTGCACAGTAAGTGTATGCAAAGCAAAAAGATTACTATACATGTGCACATATATCGGCACAAAACATTGTTGCAACGACCAAATGGTGTAGTGGTAGCATGCTTTAGTCGACTGCAGGACGGCCGAGGTTCAACTCAAGGTGTGGTCGTTAAATTTTGGGCAAAACTTCGAACAGGGTGTCGTGCAGACCGTATAATCCCTACATTGATTTAAAATAAACCTTTAATATATATACATTTCAATAAAAACATCTAAGTCTTTACAGGCCTGATACGTAACTTGAGAAGGTGTCACCTTACGTAGCAATTGCAGCTGTTTTCGCATGTTAAATCAGTAAAAAAAGTTAGCTTTGATTTCGTTCATGAACGCATAATGGATTCACAATATTTAAATAAAATTAATTACTTACGTAACTCACTGATTATGACAACCAAATAGCAATCGTCACTATTTATTATTGTAACAGACATTGTCATACAAACAAACAACCCAAAAGAAACAAACAAACAAACAAACAAACAAACAGGTAAAAAACCGACCTCTGATTCCGGCATATAACATGCCGGATATTTGTTCAGAAAATCTTCAAAAAATAGAATTTTACAGTTAATTTTCAGTTGCATTTTCCAGGTTATGGTGTTAACAACGGTCAAAAATTTATACATTTAGCCTGTTGATTAGTTTCGTCGGTTCAATTAATAAATTTCAGAACTTAATTATTAAAATCTGACACCATTTTTGTGTTACAAATACCATGCGCACACTAAATATCCTGCTCCGGCAACTGCCACAGCCGGACACTGCACTCTACGGCTCTGGTTCTGGCATTTTACGGTATCCGGTTGAGCCCTGATCTATCTATACATACATATACATTATACACAATACACACACATCTATTATATACACCTATGCCCTTCCCCTGCTTCATTGGTTCTTTTGTGCTTTGCCTAGATTAAATTTTTCGCTTGGCTTAGGCTTAGAAATATGCTCATTCTTACGCTTAGGCTTGCGCTTAGGCTTAGGAATTTGCTTATAATCCTGTTCCGCCCCTGTTCTTTACATTGGCCTTTGTTAATATATAAATCAACCCTTTTTGTTTCACGTCACAAAACTCAGAACTGAGGCTGGGCAAGAAATAATTGCTGACTGAGATATAAAAAAAGTAGATTGCCTGGAATAAAAAATGTTATTTGTTTTCCAGGTCGAAAAGCTATGTTCTAATTCGGTATTTTGGAACAAATTATCGATATATAACGGAAATTTGCAAAATGCAAGGTTCAAATTCGGATTCGGCAAATTAGCAATGGATTCGGATTCGGTCAAACCGTGGATTCGTTGCCACTCTGAGGCACGGGCGCTCTGTTTGAGTATCTTGAATAAAATGGTGTTTCAGCTTCTCTTGTCATTTCGTGATTTATGTTCTGACTGGTGCCTGCAATTGGCCGGCGCTTGAAACTTAGCATATTCAAATAAGATTTAGCCGATGTAAAGGACAGCGCGGAACAGTGTATATAATCATATTCCTAAGCCTAAGCGGTAACAATGAGCATATTCCTAAGCCTATGCCTAAGCCAAGCAAAAAATTAGTTTAAAAGCTTAGGCTTTCTAGACCCATTGAAAAACGTTCCGCCCCTGACCTTTTCATGGGCCAAAGATTTAAAGCCATAACAAAAACTTTACCCAGCATAGCAGAATGATCTTGTGTAGTCGACACTTGATACGCACCGAACGCTGCAAATGCACCGAAAGAAAGCCCAGCAACAAGCGACGGAATGCTTCCAGCTTTTAAGTACCCCACCAGACCTCCAGCTGCAACAGTTAACGCATAAACGTACCCAATGTAGTCTGGACTGTTCGCCATTATTTCTAATTGTCAAGTAGCATTAATTTTCCTACTACAAATACTTAAAACAAACGGAGCCTGCCATCAGTATTTGCTTCAAGCTCACTGGACATAATTCGTCTTTGAATATATACGAATGTTTAGTTCTACAGCTTTGGGTCTGAACAAGGACGAAAACGATCGCTTACCGATTAGCTTAGTTTTATCAACAATACCCTTGCAGGATGGAACCAGAGATCAAATTTCCGGACGCGGTTAGCAAATTTTGCCGGAAGCGAAGACGCAACAAAATTAGGTAGTCAAAATGTGTTGAACCAGCTAATAAGAAGTTTATAGTTCTAACGAACGAACGACCCGTGACAATAAGGTTTTGCTCACTAAACCTAAACACAAGCCTTCGGCCAAGGTGCAACCAGAGGTAAAAAATACCGAAGTCGAGCAAAATTTTCTGGAGGCGGAGGCCAGAAAAACTTGCTGGTACCGGAGATAATTTGCTAATCTTAGCAAACATATGTACCTAGTGTAGTCAAAAATTATGGTTCAAGCGTTATTTCCTGAAAATTGCATTAAAAGTGAAAATCAAACCCACTGAATACTGAAATCGCCGACAAAAGTTCTACCCCGGAGCTTGAGGTCGATGTTCAGCCGGAAGCAGAACTCCAGAGCCGAAAGTGACGTCAGAGCAAAAAGTCGACTCTAGTCCCACGAAAATACGGTGCGCTCCTCAAAGTAACAACGGCCAGCCTTTGGCTTCGACTCTAGATTCTAGTCCCACAAAAATACGGTTTGCTCCTCGAAGTAACAATGGCCAGCCTTCGGTTTCCTTTCCTAAGTCGGCCCATGTAAATTTCAGGGGCGGAAAGTTTTTATGCGGGTCTGGAATTGAGTAAGCCTAAGCTTCGGACTAATTTTTTTCTCAGGCTAAGGTATAAGTTCACTCTTACGTTTAGGCCCAAGAACATGCTTATAGACTGTTCCACCCATGCTCAATACATTGGCTGTAAATTTGGTATACATAACGCTGAATAATACTATTGCGAAACGAAACGCATAGAATAAACACATTGCCAACAAAAGACAATCCAATCCTTCAATGAACATACAGAACGCAATACGCTAACCTAACTGAAAACTCTGGGTAAACTTCCAGCAGAACATCTCAAATGTCTGCTCTGAACACCAATACACTAAATGCTAAATCTTTACTTTTTATAGCAAGAAAAAGATAAGATACAATGCTTTAAACACAAAATCTACAAGTTACCCACAATACACACTACTTCTATGTGGTATATACACTGTATTGAACCGGGTTAGGGTTGCGCTCAACTTTTGTTGACGTCCGGCGCCGTCCGCTACCCGTACGGCGTCGACCGATAAAAAAGCTGCGAATTCTGCAAAAACCCGCTAAGTTACTAGGGATAAAATCTGACATAGAAATTTAAACTAGCAGAGCTAGCCAGTGGAAGATCCAGGGATTACTTAGACAGTCAAGCCATATTTTACAGACCCCTCTGGTCTCGATAGTGGATATGACGGCTGTCGGATTACAATTACTTGCCGGGTTTGATGGCCCTTCCGCTAACCACACGGCGTAAAATGCTGTCACAACCGAGTTGGTTGTTGAAACAGTCAAAATTTTATTTAAAATCACAATTGCATTTTTGCCCGTTCGGCAATTCAGCCCATTGCGTTTTGAAAAGCCTGGACGCCCGTATGATTGTTTCAATCCCTATAGGAGAAACAAACTTTCGATAGAGCCGCTCATTTTCGAGCCAGAACCCGATTAATGCGGCCCAACAAATCCTCCCAGACATTAATTCAACCCTGAGAGAAAAAACCGCTGGAGTGTCTGTGTGTCAAAAAACAATTCAATAAAACACTCCCTTGTGAAAAACACATTCTCCACAATCCCCAAGCTTACAAAATATGCTATTTAGCGTAAATATTTGAGAAAACTGTTGATATCGTTAAGCAAATACAGTTTATATTCAGTATACACCAACAGATACTGCAAAATTTTCACTCATGCCGTACTCTATCAGCATTTAATATACTTAGTAGAATACACATCACATAGCTTAGCTAAATCGGCTCAAACTGTATATTAACAAAAATTTGCACTTAAGGAAGCATTCCCGCTTTGAACGTGTCCCCTTAGTATGCAAAATGGTAGACGTGTTTAAATTTTAAAGGTAGGCAGGTAAAATATCCGTCTAAACCAATATGTGTGTCTAGAAAACGACTACTAGTCAAGATATAGAACCTTCGTATTGAACTAAACAAGCATAAAGCCCATACACTTGTATTTTTCAGCTCAAAATATCAATGTTCGATACACAATTAATAAGCAAATGCATTTGATACCAGAAACATTATTATTCATATACTATTTTATTTACATGGCGCGTTCATTACAGTTTACATTATTCACAAAATACAATATACGAAACGCAAAACTGACTGATACACATAAACATATCACATTTGGCCTAAAGTACAACTACGGCAAATATACAAATACGCAGAACTGACAATAATTAATTTCCTAAATTAACACATAATACTTACAACCCTTGTTACGCATTAGCTGCCTAAAACAGAAATAACCATATAACGCTACCACAGAATCATTCCACGTATCTATGTGCTTACAACGACAAACATTTTAATTGAGTTTGATCGGCGCTACAACTTTTGAAGATTAAAATTTAATGGCATCAGGCGCCGGCAGACATCGCACTTAAAGTAGCGTACGATGCCGGAAGGCGCGCACAATCAAATTTGTGAAATAAAATTGTCTGACTCAGGGCGTCGTATTTAACAACAGCAACTAGCGCATGAACCAAGTAACATACACCTTCATAATGCACCGTACACGCTTAACCATTTCAAATTGCACCAAGCCTACGTTTCTGATTCATTTTTCAAGAAGCTGTTGCACCCGAAGCCTACCTAACGCTACCAATAACAACAGTCAAGTTATTTCTGTTCTTACACGCCGTACCCAAATATAATAACAAACCACAATCATATCATATCTCTCAGACGGATTTACTTTTACCCAGCGAGCCAGTGCTATCGCAAACAGTTACGTCTTCTTTTCCAACTCGCGTTACACGGCAATCTTTACATCTACTGGCATCAGCACAGTCGTTTCTTCGCTCGTCAGACTCTTTTGCTTGGTTAATCCCTTCCCCACGGAGCCGCAACCCGCTTTCACCCATGTCATTCGACGATTGATCCCTGATCAACTGTGTTTCAGACTCTACATGGACATCAGAACTACTAGACGAACACTTCACCGGGAACCCGACTTTTTGTTCGCTCGACTCTAGCTCTACAATCCGTTTAGGAACATTCGCTAGAGCCGTTGTATTAAACACTCCGCTTGTATCTTGACGAATAGACGATCTGGAGCTCATGCATGATTTTGCTTGTTGTTGTTGCTGCTGCTGCTGTTGTTGTTGTTGTTGTTGTTGCGCCTCATGATGCCGTTTGAGTTTTGTTGTTGGTGGTGGCGGCGCAGACCTGCGTTGAATATTGCGGCCAGCGATCAATATTGCTGCAGGCTCGCTGCGTTGAGCAGTTTTCGACGCGGTGCTATTTCGTCTCCCTTTTGTTGTTGTTGTTGATATTGTTGTTGCTTCTGTTCCTTGCCCATTAGTTTGTTGTTGTTGTTGTTGTAACATCGCCTGTGACTTAGTAGTCACACTGACTGTATTGGTCTTATTCGCCGTTACAGTAGATACCGTCGCTCCAGAAACTGAAGACTGTTGTTGTTGTTGTTGTTGTTGTTTCGTTTGTAAAGGCGGTTGCACATGTTGCTGCTGTGGTTGCGGTGCTACGCACTGGGCTAGATTTGAATAAACTCCACAATGACTATAATCGTTTGTTATATTCTGGCGAAATACCGGTCCTAGTGATACATTATTCGGCCCGATAGGTCCAGGATAGCGATTGCCGACTATTTGTGGCTGCTGGTTTCGCCGAGTTTGTCTTTGTGATTGATTCTGCACAAATGCACTGCTCCCGTTATTACTGTTATTACTTGCGAGCGCTGCTGCCGGCTGCAACAATGGCTGAGATGGCGGTGATCGTGTGAGCATATAATCGGATGACGGCGCAGTATGCTGCTGTTGACCCAACGGTGTGCTGCCAGGTCCAAGATGAGCGCCTAGTTGTTGATAGTAGTGAATCCATTCGTCTGAAAAGGACCAATACATCGTTCACTTTAACTCTTGGGTGTCACGATGCACACAACGTATACAATGTGTTACACGTGTTACAGTGATAACAAAGAAACTTGATGTAAAGTAAAGTTAACGAGCGGCAAATTTAAAAATTTGCTCTTGTTAACCCGAACGCCGTTAATTTTCGGCGGCAAAAGTGAAAAGTGAATGCTGAGAGGATTCAGCAAAATGCTGATAAATCCGTAAAAAGTAGAACTTAATATTGTTGAAGTAAGTGATGTCTGATGAATAAAACTTCGTTGTGACCTTTTACAGTTATTTTACAGTAGAAAGCAAATAAATTTAAATTCGAAACGGAAAGTCAAACAATTAGTCTCACCCATTAGCTGTTGAACCAGCGAAGGTGGCCTATGTAACTTCATTTTGCACACTAAATGGCCTCCATCAGTGATACAGCAATCCATCCAAGAACGCAGAATCGCCTGTTCGTGACCGTACTGAAAACAACAAAAGAACGCACACAACATGATATAATACCAATTAACCAAAAACCACAAACAGAAAATGGAATACTTCCTATAGATACAAAAAAATCAAATTTCATTAAAAATACGCCATTAAATAGTAAGTAATAAAATTTTCCATTTGAATCAAACATGAGGATTAATTAAAAAATGAACACAATTATAACGACACCTGTTGTTTAATACTAAACACTTTACCTCATTGACAGACAAAAAATGTATCGGTAACAATTTATTGTCAGCGTCAGTCAGTGGGAGGTAGACATATCTTGACTGTAACGACGAATGATCACGTACGCTGGCGGCAGCGCCTAAAAACAAAATAACAAACGTCATAGTCCTAGAGTTAATCTTCCAAACAGTTATACTTGACTCACAGTTTCACTTAAGTTAAAAAATTATGCGTTACGTGTTTTCGTATTCTGTGAACAACGAGTGTATTATACCCCACTGCATTTCAAAGCATTCAAGCACCGCTTAAACTTTCGATATCTTATAACCCTTGAGGAACAGTTCTGAACTACTGGCAAGTTAACAAAATCAGCGGCAAAGCTGGAGAAACATGTATAAAGTGGTCAAGCAATAGAATCTCTGAGTAATAGAAATACATAAGAACAATGAACTACCTGTATCCATACCTTAATTCTTAACTACTTCACTTCATTGCAAACACATATTGATTAAAGAGAAAAATTACCAGTGAGCTTGAGAAAACCACTGGTAACGAAAAAGAAAGTACAACACTTCATTCATAAAACTAATTTGTAACAATAACACAAAGTTACAAAAACAAAACAAACCAGAAGCGCATGGATCAGGTTCCATCGGCACTAAAGCCGTAAAATGCCCCCGCGTGTAGCCCAACACTATCGGCGATCTCCAACAAAAGCTAGGCTCCCAGAGCAGTGGAAGATACAAACCTGCAAATTGTAATTCTGCATAAGTACCAAACCAACGAGACTATACAAAACATCACTTTGTGTTACGTATAAGTTTGGGTGTATAAAAGTTCATTATTGTTTATTGATACTACCAAGAGTCGATGATGACGGTATAGCTAAGAGTAAGCTACTTGTGTAAAATTGCATTTCACAAAATGTGCCAGCAGACGCTGCATGGTTTTATTACACATAATTTTTGCTACCTTCAGTCGGCATACAATAAAATAAACAAAACTGAATCAATGAAAGCTCGAGTTTTACAGCACATTTCGAAGCTATACTTGCCTTCAAATGGTGCAATCCCTATGGTTTCGCCGCGGAAAGACTTGACAAGGCGTATACCGTACACAATAATTGGTCGACGCACAATATGGGCTAATGCAAAAATGTGAGCCTGTAATGATGCACAAAAATATCCGGTAAAAAGTAGGTGGCTACGTGTTCGCAAACTATAACACAGATTATACAACCTCAAATGGTCTGTTTTCAAAATACCATCACTAAAAATTCCAAAATACAAGTGCGCTTTGAACTCTTAGCCCAACAGCTTGATTTCATCGATCTCTTAATTACTGAAAGTTGATGGAATACAATTACTTTATTAAATTCGTTTAAGGGGTAACTCAATTTCTGATGTAATCACGCTAACATAGCAAGCATGAATAAAATTACTTGTTCGAGAGCAGAACCCGGTTTTCCCGCCATCTGAAGTACAAGATCCCAATCACGCGACCATTGGTCTTCGTCTAGTGTAAAATGCAACGCATTCGCAGTGATTGACTCATACTCTTTCCAACGTGGATAAAATCTAAAATGGTTAAAAACACACCACGCATTAAGTACGTACAATATTCAATAGACAGTGACCAGGTTTAACACAGGAACTGTATTGTACAGGTACGTAGCAATAACAAGAATTCTTTCCCGACCGAATTAATACTGCTAAATGACTAGAGTTAAAAAATATGTTGTTCATCAAATCCTAATAGTCAAAATCTAACATGAAATACTTTGCAAGTTAAAACACCAGTACTGTGTACCTAAATAATATCAATACATTCCGTATAATACGACGATCTATTTCCTACATGCGTTAAACATGAAACTTACATATTCGCTGCGTCATTTAAGCTGTCAGATAAAGCTTGTCGAAGGCTGTTCTCTGAATCAAATACGCCCCATGTCGCTTGAAGCACAGAATCAAGCAAACAGTCGCCGGCAGTTCGATTCCACAGTGCGTATAAGCGTGAATTAAGCCGGTCGGTAAGTTCCAAACTCCAGTTGATTATAGGACTTTCTTCTTCGAGTTCTGTAGCACGAACAAAACATTTTGTCAACAGGAAAATAAATGCTGTATTTTCAGAGTAATTAGGCAGTATACTATGTACACTTTGGAGAGAAATAAACAATGTATTATCCTGTGATCTGAAGCATAAATCGTTATATTGGACCCTAAAAACATCGTACATATAAATTGCAGACTAATATGTGTTCGTTGGTATACAGCAATAGGCACGATTTTTACATAAGAAAATCATCCAGACCACAAGCAATACAGATATCGAATTATAAATTTAATGGAAACTAAACAGCAAAACTACTTTTGACATTTTTTACAAATTATTAACTACGCTCTTTACTGAATTTTCACAAACCCGACGAGAAATGTAACAATTACAAACACAAGCAAGTAGTCAACCTTTTTGAACTTCACGATCAAGTAATTCTTCGAATAACCGATCCTGTACAGCATCCATTAAGTCGTAAATTTCTGAAAGTATAAAATAAGTGCTAGCGTACACGAAGAACTTCCTTAGCGTAACCAAAACCAGTAGTTTGATGAGGAAATATGACATCTCAGAGTCTACTGATTTTGTGTCAAACTGTAATGAGCAAGGTAGCAACAAAAAGGATAAACAGGTTTCAGATTCTAGACACAAAGTAAGAATACACAGGCCAATTCTCAATCGTGATAAAGTAAGAATAAACAGGTATACAATTATCAATCTTGATAGACATAAATAAATTGACGCAAAGATGGCAAAAGAGTGTGCACATTACAAAGGTCCATTACACTGCCATCCATCACATATTCCACCTGAAGTTACTGTCGAGCAGTACTAAATACTGAACTACCCCCATTTATGTTCCCAGCATTTATACCACTACCAGTAAATTTTAAAATATGCCGATAGAAGGCATGGAAATTAATGGTTATAAGTTGTTACATAACATTAAAAACCAAAATGAAGAGACTCACTCGCTGGTAAACTAAACGTTGTTACATCAGTGAAAAAGTAGCACGGCATTTCGCCTTTGCGTTGACGCAGTGACATAGCAACTTGTCGCCGAATTGCTGAAGCAATATCCGGGCTGACGTGTGACGGAACGCGTTTGATCAGTCGCGGTGGCTGATGCGGTGACGACGGCCTTGATCCGCCAGCGCCACCGCTACAACCATCACTGGTCGACGCGTAATGGCGTCTGCTTTGTGGCGGATGAGCGCCACGGCGATACAACGAATCTGCTGGCGTTGGAGTTGTACATGCGAGTAGAAGTGTGAGCAAATCTTCACGATGATGGCGCACCGCTAAATGTATCAAAGTATGGCCAGCTTCAAACGCGCCGCCGTAGTGCTTTGATAGCCAACTAGCCTTCAACATATACAAAAACGAGCTGACATTTATATAAAAATTACGCTAAAATTTAGATTTTTTCGCAATACAGCTAATCAATATTTCTTGCTTACCTCCAGCCATCTTGACCACGTGCAACGAACTGCTCCTAATGCCAATGCTAGCAAACCTAGCTTCACGCCTATTCCTAGACCTAATCCTAATCTAAAGTCGAAGCTAAACGCGTTAATCAAACCAAGCGTGTTCTATAGAGAAAAACTCGTCGTTCTTCGTCGAAGCAAACTTATTCAATGTAATTATATTAAGTATGTAACTGCATTATATTCCACCAACTTTGCTACAACAATTTGTTACACCTATGCAAAATAATATGCCACTATTTCCAAATGATTATGGTTTTATTTACCTCGGTTGAAGTAAGCGTTCGGCTTGTATCGCCACCAGACGCAATATATGCTTCAACTGCATCTGGGTCAAGCGAAACTACAGCTTTACATGCTTGCAACCACAGCCAATCGATATCACGCAAACGACTACGCAGCATACGTTCTTCCTGCAACAACAGCAACAAATGGCAAACATAATTCTACATAGCTCAAATAAAATTAATAGATACTGGATGTTTACGGCAGTGATCCCGAATACCATAAAACTGCTTTTGACAAGTGGACATATTTAACATCTTTTTGGGGTTACCTTCCTGAGCAAGTAAGGCTGTTAAGATTTTCACTTACTGAAATAGAATAAAATATCCAAACAAACAATTAATTTTAATTCAGTAAAGATATTTGCAACAGTGCTCATATTTACATGTTATATCTGGTTCCTGTAAAAAATTCAATATCCGGCTTCGATTCCGGTATCTGATAAATTTATATCCGGCGCACCCGCTTTGATTACATATAATATGAGCATTATAAAACTGAAAAGTACTGCGATGTAGCAAGTTACCTCAATGCATGACAACTGCTTGTGCGTTCCTGCACTGGTACCAGACTCTTGGATTTATACTTTCTGTTGATGAATTCTTGGGCGATTTTGAATAGTTACATCCACCTGAAAAATAACAATATAAACAATATTTTAGTTTGAGTTACACGTAGAAAAGTCTCGATGTCTGGCCCGTTACCTCAATGCATGACAACTGCTTGTGCGTTCCTGCACTGGTACCAGACTCTTATTATACTTTTCTGTAAATTCTGGGCGATTTTGAATAGTTACATCCACCTAAAAATAACAATATAAACAATATTTAGTTTGAGTTACACGTAGCTAGCATAATTCAGTTGTCATCTAAAGCTCTACAGAATTTTGAATAATGACTTATAACTGCTAGTGCCTACACAAATAATCTGAGCGGCCTCAATAATTCACGTACCGTCGCCACTGGTTGCGGCACGTTTCTTATCGTTGCCGTCATGATCAGAGCAGCTACTATTTTCGGAGTCTGCTGAACCACGGTTCTGTAACAAAAATCAGTTCGAACAGGTGGCAAAATATCAAGAAACAAGAACAAGTAACAAATAACAAAAACAATAATTGTTAAATACTACGCTACCTAATTATACAAAAATAAAATTTGAGCTTAAATATATTTTCGTTCATACTGAAATTCACGTCATCGCTCACAAATCAGTTTTGTTTCACGAATCAAACCATAACTGGAATCTTAAAATATCTGCCGGCAAAGGGCGGAGACGAAATGTCAGGTGCACTATTGTTTAAAAAGTAAATTTAAGGAAGGGTTAGATAAATCGGCACTTTTCATGCAACAAACAGTGAGATTCTTTGCCATTACCTTTTGTCCTTAGCAGTGAATTGTAATGTTTTCAATTTTATTTAGTAATGAGTTGTAATGTTATTTTTCGCTTATTGGCGTATATTAGCTCTTCTGATCCAGGAAAAAGCTGTCTGTTTGCGTTTGTGTTTGAAAAAATAACTGAAAAGATGAACCGTTGAAAAAATTATAACCGTTTACGGTTGTTTCTAATAATTAATGTAGTAATCCTAAAGGTTCCCTAAGGATCATGTATTAAAATTGGAATCAGCATCAGTATCGGCAAAATTTCAAAATAATCGTTTATCACAAATGATCCCAGCCCGATTTAAACAAGGATGATTAACATGTAAGAAAAACTATACAAAAGTGATGTTTATGTCCAAAAACCGTCAATTTTCAAGGCTAAGGGTTGTGCAATACTTTTGTTGACGACCAGCGCTGTTTGTCACCGTCCGTTACTCGTACTGCGCGGTCCGTCACCCGTGTGACGCCGTCCGTGTGTTAACCTTAACGCGCCGGTCCATCACCGTGTCACTTGAACGGCGCCATCCGTGATCGTGTGTCACCCGTACGGCGCCGTCCATCACGTACCCCGTGCGGTATCGTACGCAAATAACTCACGAATGATACCATGTAGTGACAAACTGCGCCGAACTGGTGGCACCGTACATGTGACGGACGTTGACGGACAGCGCCACACGACAAGTATAAGCTCCAAAGTGGAGAGGCCCAATCCCTCGGTAACAAAATCACAGGTAGTACTTCATGTAATTTATTGTTTTGTTTGCACAAAGGTTTCTATCAACGGGGTATTCTGATGACGCTTTGGTGTAGCGTAAATGAGTGACAAAAATGTGGAATTTTTCGCTAATTTTTCCAAGCACATTTTCAATTAGACTGGCTATTTCTTAAATCAAAGATAGTGAAAATCTATTTTTGTCTATCTTATCCGTGCCCCGAACCCATTTTTGAGAGAAGCTAGGTTCACGAAACGTCCTGTTTTGGATACATGGGGCCGAAAAGTGGATGTCCGTCCGTCTGCACGTGAAAATCTCAGAAGCCTTAAACGCGTGTCTTGAGCTTATTGTTAGTACGTTAATTCCAGCTTTGTTTTGTACCGCTAACACTGGCTTACCTTTCAGTTTAAATATGCATAATTTCAAACCAGGCGAAACCTGGCGAAGTTTTACCAGT
>JASANG010003555.1:0-41138 GCA_030248215.1 Enoplolaimus lenunculus
CTGTCTCAAAGCTCGTTTTTAGCTCATTTTCTCGATGTAAGATTGACCAACTGCGCCGAAGCCGCAAAAGTGTTGATTTCGCGTTGTGCCGTACTTTTTTTACCCATTTTGTATTTGGCTAGAAAATACATTGTGAGCAGACATAACATCATGAATTGTTAGCTGCAGATTTCATTTTTGCATACATATCACTATCTGGCAATAGGTGCTATACATTTGAGAGTACAACTGTTTTTAAGATAAACAATTACTAAAGACAGTCTGTCTCATTGAAGTGGTCAAGCGTAGACTGCGTGAACTAAACAGCTTATATACCGTAGGGTGTCTGGTGTATTTTTACTTATAATTGGAAGATGATAAAACGAAGGGTAGTGTCGGATAACGAGTTGATGTGCAAGTGTGATTACAAGTTAACCTCAATGTAAACCAAACCAATCATCAAATGAGAAAAATTTTCAATACCGAAAATACCGTCAAATTCTGGTTAAACAATACCGGATTCACACTAAGTTAAATAGTGAAAAATAGATTATTTTGGATCACAACCGGAGATTATGTTATTGGACCGAAAAGCTAACTTAACTGATTCGTACCTGGCTTTATGTTCATTAAACATCGTTATATATTTTACGTCATGTAAAGATTGTCTTATGCTTAGAAATAGTTTTCAAAACACTAGAAGTTCGCCTTGACTGGCAAGTTATTAAGTATAACACGTTTCCGGTCCCAAGTTCCACACCGCATCCTGTTTTGAAAGGACCATATCAACGGAAGCGATACTAGTCATTAGTGGCAAAATTCGGAACGCTAACTTGCTTGGTCAGAAGGAATTATTTGCATACATTTGTTTTTATTGATATCCAGCAGAAAATGTGAATGTATAGAAAAAGTTGGCTGAACCTCTTTCTACATTACGCATGCTCGTTACTTTAGTCTCTAATTATATAGATTAATCGTTTGGACGTGGTCCATCCAGTAGTAGTGCATCTACTGTTTGTGATTTCTTTGTTTACACGATAGCTAAATTGCTAGTGACAACATTAGCATTTGCGCTTCGCTAATTTGTTTATTTTTTACACAATTTCCCCTTTTAAGTTCCATTCGAAATAAGAAGAATTAATGAAAGGAAATGTCAGTAACTAATTCCTATAATTCCTACAGTTTTCACAAGTAATGCCAGCTTGTTGTTTATTGTAGGGCTGTGGTCACTCTAATAGGTTTCGATGTGTACATTAGCATTGACCTTGACTTAGGTACGTTAATACAAAACATAGACAGTAGTATTGAAGTATGGATTGGCAGGGGCTGATGCTGCCGAAAAACTACTAATACGGACTCTTAAAATGAAATTGTCATATCCTTAACGGTTATTTTAATAAGGTAGTGCCTCTACATGAATGATAAATTTATAACTGATCGGCGGGCCTCTATGTTTAAATAAGACCCATGCAGAAAGAACTCTTATCAAACAAATTTCCCAAGAGTCTTCTAAGTACTGCGCAGAAACTTAGCGAAAACTTATATGTATGCTTGTGCCATTATTCTTGAAACTGTGATAAATGTTCGAGATTGGAATTGTATAGTGTAAGGCTGAGACAATATTGCAGAAATGAGTTTGGTACAACATTGTGGGCGAGGCGCATATTCTGAAAGGGCAATAAATAGCTTATTTGGGAGTACGTATAGGTTGTGACCATTTGCAACTATTTATGTCAGGCAGGGTTACAATAGGAACTAAGCTTTGCAGGAACAGGAACCGGTATTTGAAAAAATTTTCATCACCGAATTACTGTTGTACTATTTTGTTTGACAACTAGCCAAAAAGTGCCTTAAGCGAATTTTCAGCAATTTCACCAGGAAGTTCAACTGAAACACATCTGATTTTTAATTTAACAGTTTATTAACAAAACTAAACTATTGGCAAAAACACTATTTCGTAAGTAACATTTTTTCAAAGCCATAGTTTCCAATATTTAAATCATTACGAAAAATTCCCTGCAAAATCGTAAATATCTCGTGTTCCTGCGTTTTTGAAATGCAGGAAACGTAACAGGAACAGGACTATATTTTCTGTAGGAACTGCGGCCGGGACAGAATTTAAAATGCAATGATTTTCTAAATATTGTATCTTTAAAGGCATTTATTAACTCTAAAATTTGTGTATTTCTGAACAAATGTAATACTATTTTTAATTTTGTGCCTTTCTGTTTTCAGCTACTTCAACGGGTTCTCGAGTATGCATGATAAATATGGATGGGTGGCTTGTGTCTGACTCATAATATGAAGCTCAAATTCAACGTTGTTGGAGGTAAAGTTATTTGTGCTTTTAGGAAGCGCTGTACCAATTTCAAAGCCGTCAAACAGGACATAATGAAGCTAAAACCCTAATAATAGGGGCCATCAAACCTTACAAGAAATCGTATCTTCTGGCTGGCAATCGAAAGTAAAGGAGTCATGGCAGAGTTAAGCTAACACAATTTTTGCATAAAATGTTTCATATTGTAACATGAAATTTTGGTTTTAATTGATTTTTAAGGTGTGTTAGCGGCACTACCTTTTTTGTATGTCGTGATTACATTTTCTAAAACATTGCAAGGATGGCTTGTGTTTTTATAAATTGTCTTTAGCGCAAGAACTGTAACCATTAAGAAGCCAAAAAAGTTTTATTTATCGTTTCAAAATTTTGGATCGGTATTTATACTATCCTTTCTCACTAACGTATGCAATTTTTCCCATGTGATTCTTTCCAACTCATTGGATTTTCGCATTTAAGATCTACTTCTTTTTTGCCCATATGATTTTGCATTAAATCTAGACAAACGATTTTAAAGTCGCCATTTGCCAAACAACCACGAGTAAATAAAACCAAAAATTGTACAGCTTTCAATTGTATTTACAGTCATGACGAAATGAAATGCGCAAATTCGTGCTGTCAGTAAAGGCAGGAACGATCCGAAAATCGGACTTTTAACTAAGTAGCTTAAGGAAGGCGGTTCGCACTAGGGACCCTTAGGGCCTTAAGCGTAGCTTTCAAAAACACCACCTCGTGGACAGTCTGCCACCAAAAATCTGTCCAGACATAAGTTGAAAAAATCATATGGGTAAAATCGTAATTTTTTCGATGACTGGAGTTCCTTAGGTCAGAGAAATCCAAGATAATGGCATATTTTTGTGATTCGACCACAATTTACCAAAGTTGCGTGCGGCGGGCACATAACGAAAATGACTCAAGTTTAGTGATGTAATAGATTAAAAAGTTTCTCTTATACACAATATCATGTTCCTAACACGCATCACCAGTTGGCGAGCGGTGCTGCAAATTTACGGCCAGAAGGTAGGGACAAATATCACAGAAAGATTTACGATCAGAAATGTAGGGACAGATGTCACAGAATACCAGGGTGCAACCGGAAATGAAAAATACCGTAGCCGGGGGTCAACAAACTTTGCCGGAGCCGAGTTGAAGCCGGACGTGAGGCGGAAGTAGGTATTTAAAATGATTAATTTGTTAATTTTAGCAAAAATCTGCAATGTGTTGTTAAATCGTTCGGTTTTACGCTTATTTTTTACGATATATCGGGAATTTTTTCTTTTAATTGTGCCAAATGTTAAAACGAAATGCGCCAAACAAATAATTTTTCTAAATAATATGTAAAATTTCACTACCGAAATTGCCGGAACCTCTAGCAAAAATTCTACCGGAGCCGGAGTCAGACCTCCGGTTGTACCCTGCATAATACGTACTGTTTATGCCAGCATCAATATAACAGGGTCTACGTATGAGCTACATACTGAGGTTTAATAAATTGAGTTTTTTGTTTCTGGTAAGTTTAGCCTATAGCTAAACAGTGGCGTATACAAAGAATATTTTACTCCTCGAAATGTTTGAGATCAGTTTTACAGGCTTACCCAGCAGAATGAAATTTTGGCTATACTCTTGTAGCTAAGCTAGATGCTTTCAGATCATCGAGATATCAAACCAAAATATCCGCCACATTCTCCTTCCTCAAACAGCAAAAGTAGTAGCTCTTATGAGCGCAAATCGCACTCAAAGCCTAGCAACGATAGTAGTACCAGTATCACAGACCGCAACCATCACATCGTATTTCCAATTTCATCACCCGAACAGGATCAGTGGGGCTCTTTAATATCTCGATCTCGCTATCTCCACGAACTATTTGCTTCAGAAGCACCCGCCGCCGCTACAGGAAGAAATCGGTCGCGATGGCCAGGTGGTGAACATCGCTTTGAGTCTAGTCAAAATTACGCCAAATCTGCTCAAGCTAACTCGAGCTATCATCATCGGACACAACCGCAACAGCAAAGGCCGACATTAACCAATGAACGCGCGTCTCACGATACGCCGTCGTCCAATCAGCAGCCGTTATATATTATAACGGAAAATTATTATCCGCAAGATGACGGTAAGTTTACTTGTATATTTTCCTAATCTACAAACAAATTGAATCGAACGACACAATTTTAAATTTCCCAAGATTTTTACAACCGAATCCGTCGGAACTTCCGGCTAAATCTACTGGAGCTGAAGGAGATCTACTGTTGTGCTTGGTGTGCAGTGTAGTACTGTTTGCTAACCCAGCAAAATTGAGTCGTTGTGTAGAACCGCAATACTCGCGGTTGTGGTTAATGCATTGTCTCGAAATGTATTTTTAGAAAACCCTCAGCGTCGAAAATCATCAGGAAATACGCGTTGTTGCTTAGCAACAAAATTGTCCATCCTATTAGCTGCTTTTACTTTAACGTTTTATCGGTGGTATATTTATGGAGTCGCCAGATAGCAATAAATAATCATTTATTTGCGAAGGGGAAGGTGCTCAGTTTGTAATATGGTAACCAGGGTATGCTGTAGTTGAAAAAAGTTGTCATTAAATATCGTTATATTTGAATTTAGGTTACGATTTTGTATATATATAATACCTAATTGTTATATGCCGTTAGACTATGAATTGCGCATAGGTAAAATAATTGCTCAACACTGCGCATTGTGTATTTTGAAGTTGCTCATAGTATACTTTATGTGAAAAGGGGTTAATTTTTAACGAAAAAACAATTTAAATAACTATAATTTTGAAAATCTGTATCCTTCAGCGTAGAACTAATCTTTCTAATTTTACAAAAAATTTTCGCAGTGTATATATAATGCAGATCATCATTTAATTTATTACTATTGTTCTGTGATTATTATTTAGTGATATATTTCATGAAAATAAAACATTCTGTTGCACAAAAATTATTTACAAGAAGGTGAAATTCTATTGTGTCGAAAGTGCCTCTCTCCAAAGGTTCCCAGTATTCTATTAGCGTGTTAACTATTTTCTGAGATTTAAGTTCAGTACTGTAGAATTATTTTTAAACTTGAGGATGCTGCTATAAACACCAATACAGGTAACATATACTTTGAGTAATGAATCAAATTCTGTACGGAACATCGTAAACAAATTCATTTTTGTTAGGGGGTAAACGAAGAGTAAAACTAACGGTAACGGATAGCGATCAGAGTAATGGAAGCTGGAATCGAATATTGAAGTATAAAAGTTTCAATTTGTTTCACTTTTTCTGCCAACGCAATTGAGGCGTAGAATGTTCACTTGACTTTCTAAAATTTTGAAGCAAAAATAGCGGAGGCGCCGAAATTTTTAAGGTTTTGGATGAAATTTGTAATTTTTATTTCAATGATAATTGCGAGTTATATACATGAATTTGGACTAATTTTCAGTCAAACGGAAACGGACACCGATTGTTACCGGAAATGCATATTCGGTTTACACACTGTCTATTTGCATGATTAAGATACCATGAAATTGATGCAAAAACGCTAGTTTACAACGCAGAGCCTAAACTTAAAAATAAAGGATAAGTTTACTGTTAGTGTTCACATTTCTGCCGCGGAAAACTAGTGGGTCACAAATTTGTTTCTTCAGTAGCAAAATGCGCGGGTCTGGCGTAAAATTTTAGCCCATGTTACTTTTTTGCTTATTTAGGCTTTGGCCTAGGCTTAGATTAACGATTTTACGCTTAGGCTTAGCGAAGTTCACATTATACGTTTAGGTTTAGCGAAGTTCACGTTATGCACTTAGGAACACGTTTTGTTCCATACTGAATCGACATCAACATAAAACGGTTTGACCTAAATCGCGGAAATGACAACAAAATGTGAATGCCACATGTCATTTGCTTACAAATCCATGATCTCAAGTGATCATCGCACACAAATAGCCATGTGTCACATGACATATATCACTGCATATTTATGCGAGTATATAATACTCCAAATTTAGATAATATAGCATTAAGTGATAACAATATGTTTAATTAGGTTCGATTTTTGTGTTTCTGATGAAAATTTTCCCTAAATACATTCCTAAATACAGATATTTCAAATATCAAATTTGAATATCATATGACATTAGACAGGACATTCGTGCTAGTTTACCATAATCTTGCAAACATTTTCAAACATGTCATATGATATTGACAGACATTTCCAATATCATGATATTTCACAAACAGTGAATGTCACACTAACATCATGATAACAGATAATTCTATTTTTTGAATTTGATAGCGGATCAACGGACAGACAAAATGTTACCCGCTATTGGAATAGGGACAAAACGTATTCCATGTTGCCCCAGTTAAACGTGAACCCATGCTGAAACGGATAATAAAAATAATGGAAACGGAAACGAATAGTGATCAAAATAACGAAAACGGAAAACGAATATTGGAGCATTAATGTTTCAAAGAAGTTTTATTTTTCTGTGCGTGCAAATATTTTCCTGGCTTTCTAAAAATTTAAATGAAAAATAGCGGATGTATCAAAATTTTAAAGAGTTTGGATGAATTTTGCCATTTATATTTCACATCGAACAATTTCAGCATATCTGTAATGAAAAATTGCCAGATGTAACCTATGTGAACGTAAAAATAACAGAACTTCCGTTATTTCTATAACGGAAACGCGAACGGTTGCGGACACCGATTTCTGCCGGATACGAATACGATTTTAACCGGAAACGGGAATACGATTTTAACCGGAAACGGAAATCCGGTTGCACCCTATCGCCTGGTGAGCACACGGCCTTTAACAATTCAACCTACTACTCTCTGCACAGTGCCGATGTGCCATGAGTCCAGTACAAAATGAAAACACGAAAATCATAAATTGTTTCGAAATCACTTTAGGTGAGATTTCAAACATTCTATTCCTTGAGCAAACGATATGTATTGATTTTTCATTCCAAGGCTTTCTAAGCGATCTCGGCTGAGCCATGAATTGTGCGGACGTGATGCTAGTACGTCTGAAAACTAGTGATAATTCAAATGAAATTTATATACGTTAACCGGATGCGATTGCACCAAAACGTCTTAAATTACTTTAATAGAATATTCTAAATGTCGTTTATGTTGTGATTGAATACGGGTTCAGAACACGTAGGATTTAAATACAGTGGCCTATATTTCAAGTATTATACTAATACCGATCCAAATTTGTATTACTAATCGACCATTAAACCTTTTAGGGCAATTTTTCAAAATTTTAAACCTAATCTCAAAATACAACCGTTTTCTTCCTAGCTAAGTCGGGTTTGTTTTGACGCAATTTATTTTTAACTTTAAGTTTAAACAACATCCTTATCGTAACGTTTCACAGGGTTACGTTCGGCACAAAGTTTGCTACTCTTCTGTGTGTATGTACTGTAGTGACCAGCATAAGAGAGGGATGGGGGCTGATATTTATCTGGCCTCTGCATCGGGTTCCCCCCTGTTAAGCATGCTTTAAAGTTTCGAGCTCAACTTTAGTTGGATCTGGAGTCATTTATGTACTACGATTAAGGATAATTGGCATTTATGGACTCTAGTTGGGTTTAGACTCTATTCGCTTACGGACTCTTATTAGGGATACGGACTCCAAATGATTGGGACTCAAAATGACCCCGTCTTATTACTCCCCTCTTATTCGGGTCACTACAGTATAGTTAAATATCGTTTGACATTGTTTAACTCTGGAAATAAAACGAATTCAATTAACCTCCAAATTGCAGTCCTATAATTCGTTGCTGCAAGTATAAAGAATATATATGTACCTGGTCCAGGTTTCGAATTATCTCCCGAAATGTGATCCATGGGTAACGCAAACACTTTCGCCAAAATTTTACACATTTCATACTTGGTCAATTCTTCATCTCCACGCCAATGATAAATACCGTGAACGCTCGAATGATCCTGAAACATTAATAAAACAAACGAAAAATAAACGAACGGAGCGTTTCATAATGAAGTAACGCTAAAACAACGAGAGTTATATGTATATTACATAGTACTCCAAATTACACTAAACTCCGATGAAATTTGAGTATATACACGTTTCGATTTAGCACATAGCCTTCGGAATTATTGTAAACTTTTAAAAATCAGATTAACATTTTGAAGAAATTCAGTGGGCGCATACCATTTTCAAATGACTATCTTCAAAATTCACGGCCAATGTATAGAACAGGGCCGTAACAGTAGTATAGGCTTAAACCTAAGCCTAAACCTAAATGTAAGAATGAGCTTACACCTAAGCCTTAAGCCTAAGCAAAAAAAATTAAGTCTAAAGTTTAACGTTACTATTTTGCAGCCCCGCAGGAAAGAGTTACGCCCCTGATCTTTGCATAGGCCAAATTCAATGGCGCGCGTGCTGAAGCTGATCAAGACTATATTAACAATTATACAATAGCCTATCTAATCTAGTCATTCATTCATTGTATTAAACAAATTACTCAAAACGAGCTTTTAAACCGCAAATCTTTGGACCTAAAAGCATCTTTCCCCATAGGAAAATGCTTTATCCACCACTGAACACAACTGAGATATATGCTGAACATGTGTCTGAGCAAAATTTGCGCTAAGCAGCCAAGTCTGGCAAAAGTTAAAACATTCAAAATTAGCATTTTTTGACATAAAAACCATTCTTTCAAACATGTGTACCACCTATCGCCACCTAAGATATCGACCTGAAAATTTCCAAAAGTTGCTTACCTCCTCCTTGATATAGTTTCAAACTGCTACTAAGCCCAAGCGTTTTCATAGCTAATTCAAAAGATATGAGACGTATTTGCAGCTATAATGACAGCAGGCGCTATACGCTGTACAGAATACACATCCTAGTCGAACACTACGCCTGTATTCGCAAATCAGCGTACAGCGATACAAGTTGATGATATGTCTTTACTTTTAAACCACGGAATGGTGAGTTCTAAAATTTTCGTGATTCTTCGTACTTTGCTAGCATCTACTTTTGTTTAAATTCGCAAACCTAAAGCTGCGATTGTTCGCTTGTTTGAAACTTTTTAAATCAACTGAAGACAGGTGCGGTAGCCATTTACGAATACGCGCCCTAACCCATGTTTGAAGTAAGTAAAGCCCCATTCACAAGCGCATGTTTTTGCAGCAAGAAGCCACACGTGCAAGTTTTTTTACAGAAAAACTTGCAGTCGCAATTTGCACTTATAAGATTTTACAAGAATTTGCATCTGCAACTGGTCGCAATAATTTTGTTTAAAAACTCGTTAATAAAACTTGTAGCTCCAAGTTGCACCTGCCAGTTCTCGCTGCAAAACCTTGCACTTGCACGTTACAGCTGCATGTTTCAGATGCAAAACTTGCCCTGACTAAATGCAGTGGCGAATTTTCGCTGCTAAAATTTGAACGTGTGAATGGGTCGTTTAAGTACCTTTAGAACAGACTCGACTAAACACAGAATCGCCCTTGCAACGTCAGCAACATACGTTGGACATCGACGTTCATAATCTGACATAACTCCGAGTGTAGAGACATTGAGCAGATTTTTTAAAATTATATCCACCGCACCTTCACCAAGATATTCGCACGGTCCATACAAAATCGGAACCCGAAGTATTGCGTAATCTACAAATGTCAAACTTCTAAAACAAATTTTGACCAATTAAAACCCATAACTATCACCATTAAATGGGATGGAAACAACAAATGTACCAGATTTCAAAGCTCAACATTCAGCCTTTCTCAAACTACAAGACAAGGCCCGCATTCTCAAGTGAGTATAGCACCAATCACCACTTGGTGTCAGGTCTTGCAACTTTCGAACCAGTAAATACTGAGGCTCAAAATTCAGCACATTTTTCGCATACGATCAGCTCTACTCCTGTGTTAATTTTGAGCCAACAACTGCAATACTTATTGAGTCAACAACTGTGATACTTAGTGAGTTTGAAAAAGTTGTCCCAAAAACCAACTGGTGATAGGTGCTACACTTGAGAATATAGGCAAATCTCATAATAAACATACCGAAACAATTTTCCTCTATAAGGCATGCTAGTTAGCTTAAGAAAAGCGCAAAATACCAATTAACTTCTGTATAATTCAACACAACGATTCAAACCATTAAAACGAACATTTTTTGCTATTCCACTAGAAAAGATCTTTATACTTATAACTCCACCACCGCTGATCTTACCATCACAGATGCCTTGAACCGCTTTTTCACCCATTAATTTCAATCGTCCATAATCGTTCATTGGATTCGGTTTGCTTTGTTCGTGATACGGCGGGTTTGTTCCATCAAAAACATAATCGGTGCTTACATAAACAACAAACGCTTTATTGTGCGCTGAAAACAAAAACAATACGCTAAGACTCCAATTTCACTTTTAGATGGTTAACACAACGAAATACATGAAAACTATTAATTAAGGGGACTATCCATTTTGCGAAAGTAAAAAATTGCCCAAAACCTTTGGTTCTTACATCCACTTTCCTGGGTTATTTGAAAACAAATTGGTGAAATGTGCTATCAAAAACTATCAGAAATTTAATAAATTGAGCAATATGCAAATTGACTGTAATGATTTCCACATTAAACATATAAAAAATAAACATTTTGCTAATGTCAATTTTTCTCAACTTCAACACTCATTAAATAAGCAAGTGATACCTGCCCATCGACAAATAGTTTCAGTTGCACCAACATTAAGCTTTTTTGCACCATCCGCATTCTTTGCTACTACATCAGGCCTTCTTTCGGCAGCGCAATGAACCACAAAATTAGGCTAAAATATATCAACATTGAGTAAGCATAGTAAAGAGAACGCCAATTTTTAAAAGGATAGATATTTAGTTGTTATAGAAGACGTTTTCAGTCAAATTTTCATATTACGAAAAGGTAAAACACGCCGAAGAGAATTTAGCAGGGATGGGAGTCTCAGTTTCATGTCTCGAAAATTCCTGAGACTCTAGTACTCGGTGTCAGTCTCAATTTCAATCACATTTAAAAACTGTGAGACTCTTGCTATCGGTTACAGCGCAGGTATAATTTATGTCCAAACTTTTGGAGCCGGATGCTCATTTCATAGCCGGAATCAAAACCCACTGAGTGGGAACGATACAAACTGACAAAGTATACTTCTTTTGTTCTAAGTGATAATTTAGTTTAATTCAATTTAAATAGTAAATTAAATTCTGAATTGCCGGCACGCAACGACTAAGATTTGTGGATTCCGACTTTCAGGTTTGACAATGCATGGTCCAGTTCGTTAAAATTCAGGGTGTAGTTAGAATGGTACGGTTGTTCGTAAACATTCAAAAACGAAAGGAATGGCGCACTATAAGAGTAATTTCACCGTAAGAATATTTCAGGATCTTGGTTACTACTGATTTTCGGCAGGTCGCTTAGTTTTATTGTCATAGAGGTCTCGTGTTTGCATAGATACAGAACGTACTGGTATAAAATTTTTGAAGTCACGTATGGCTGACAAACATATATAATTGGGGGGGCAGGGCATGCGTTGAACCTATTTGCCCAACGCTGATAAGGCAACGAGTACTGGCAACGAGCTTGTCACAGAAACAAGCAACGAGTTACCGGAATGCGGCCAAAAGTTGCTCACGCAACTCCGACTTCAACTTGTACGACTAGAGGACCAAGTATGCAACGCGATATCCGCGGGGCGCGATGCAGTAAGTAGTCAAATAAACAAACAACAAGAGTAACTAATTTTTGGTGCTGGTTCTAAGTTTTCTGAAATGCTTTAAAATGTCTCAATTCTCAGCGTCAGCCTCAACCACATAGTCTCAATCTCAGACTCAGTATAACTTTTCCACTGAGACTCTCATCCCTGATAACTTATTGCAACTAACCACAACTTGAACATTTAAGTCACACAGAAATTTCAACTGACTTGAAACGCGTCCAGACGTCGTGTGATTGACTCAAAATGAGTCACGTCGACGTGTACAAATTTTCCACCATGTAGTCTATTTAAAGCCCAACCTGAAACAAACAAAACAATATTGCGGTTTCTGCATTCACTGGCCATGCAGACCTGCCAATATGTACTATTATATGTATATAATAAGTAAATTTTTGACTGACAATTAGTAATAGCAAGAGTGGATGATCTTAAACGAGAGTGTGCAACGAGCTGGGCGGTGCATGGTACAAAATGTACCAGCACGCGTTGCGTTTTCGCCTTTTAATGCACACTATAATGCTTGAACATTTAAGAATATAAACAGAGTAAGTATGAACATATATATGGAAATGCAACGTATTTAAAATGTTTACTGAAAATTTTGACCCCCCTCCAAGTAAGGGGGGGTAAGCCAAAAATGCAACGCGTGCCGGGTACATTCTTTTCTACACACAATATACACAGCTGCATACTGTTGTTGAAGTATGCATCATCCACTCTTGATATTAATAGCAAGAGTTGATAATCGCCGTTTAACAAGTGTGTGCAACTGGGCACATTCTGTATAGAATTTAATTCAGGGGTATTCATGTGAAAGCGACAACCCCTCAAAACAAGGGGGATCGATGAAAAACCCAACACCCGGTGGTACATTAAATTACATGATTTTCCAAAATCTGGAAAAGCAAATTCAACGTCATATATATTTTTAGCTTTGCTAAGGATCCAAAAGAAATTCGTTAACTCCGAATAGTAAGGCGCTAGCTTTGTGCTAGGTCGTAAATAAGAGCAAATGAATTTCCTAGAAGGCTTACCTTCGACTTCATACGTCTTCTTTAGTGCACAATACACCGCGCGTCCCAAAAGACCCGACGCACCTGTTACAACTACTTTACAAGACATTGTCTTTGTAGCCTAAACCCGAACACAAAATTATGACAATTTGTTTATAGTCGGTAGTCGTGAAAGAATTTTCGTCTCTTGTGTTGTCCAATTTTTAAAATTTTTAGATTTTAGCATAACTTAAGGTAAGGATAAGATGTATGATGTGAGCAAAGTGTACATGTGCTAAATTTTCAATTAATAGACTTAAGTTAAAGTTTCGTTTAACGCAAACAGCGCAAAGACGGACAAAAACGAAAAATCTGTATCAAGAATTTCATTTAAGTTTGCCAAGTTGACCAAAGGCAAAAGCCAATTCCATAACGAAACACATACTCCAAACTTGATATTTTTCTACAAAGAAAGCGCTGGCAATGTATATATACATATATAAAGCTGGGGTATAATAAGAGGGGCTGGGGTACTAGAAGGGGTCCCCATTTTGAGTTCCAATCAATAGGATTCCGTATCCCTAATAGAAGTCCGTAAGCGGATAGAGTTCCTAAACCCTAATTACAGTCCATAAATGTCAATCATCGCTAACTGTAGCGCAAAAATGATTCAAGGACCAAATAATTTCAATTGCAAACTTTGAAGCGTAAGTACTTAAAGTTTGAAAGTACATTCCTAAGTATATCCTTGCATTACCGCTCAAGCGCTATTGATACAAGACAAACATATGTTTAACTCAACGAAGAGTGGCGGAGCGTGGGTTAAAAATAAATAACAGCCCGTAACCGAATAACAATGGAGGTATCCTCTGGAGAGGCCAAATAAATATCAGTCCCTTCTCTTATTCGGCTCACTACAGTACTCTTAGTTGTTTGGCAATTCTAACGTATAACACAAGGCTGATTGATTCATAAAACAAGAATTTCCGACTGCATGTATTAGAACGAAATGCTGCTGTAAGACGCTCAAAACCAAGCTTATAATATTCTCAACATCAAACAAAAAAAGCATTTACTAACGTATTCAAAGTAGTACAGAATAAAGGCAAATGCACCAAAATACACTGCCGCGCAAGAAAAACAACCCTTTTGTACAGCATTAACCAACAATTTAAATTACCGCTTTTTGTTTCAAACACTAAAAACGTACTTCAATTAAATGTCAGCACTGAGTTCATAACTAAAATGTGACACAGAATCCACTTCACCATGTTAACGTTTAATGCCTGTAAAAAAATAATTTTTTCAACATCTTGGCCCGTATTCTCAAATGCGTATAGCACCTATCATCAGTTAGCGATAGATTTTCAAACTAACGAACATCTGCAATTGCAGATCTTGAAACTGCTGCAGAAGAGGGAAATCAAACGCGAACAATGTCCTGAACTCAGGATCGGAGCAGCCACCCCCATACCCCCCATTTGGGGTGCCAACCCCTAAAGGCACCCCCACCCTAACCGGTTGAAACAAAAACCGCTTTTAAACGCGTGTGGCTTTTCTTTCGCTTCGCTCGCAAGTTTGGGAAGCCCCACCCTGGAATTTAGGGAAGCCCACATCCCTGCCTGCCCCGGCACTATCTGAACTTCGAACCTCACAATGCGCTGATTCCAAACTTACAGTTAGCGTCACACCCCCTTTAAAATTTTCTGTAAAATGAGTTTTAGAACTATAACGTGACCTAATTAACCGAAGTAAACCCCGAATTAGATTTGAAAATGCTTTAATTTAATGCGCATGAGGGGTGGATACCCTGTATACCTGCTGCACACACTTTAATGTTCAAAATTACACATAACGTAACAATTTATAGTACACAATAAAAAATCAAACTAAAAATTTCACAAAATGCATTTTCTATTAACCCCTTCTCACATTGAGTTGCCTGTAGGCAACTCAGCGCAGTGTATATACGTTAAATAGTATGTATCGCGCTGTGTTTAACAATTGCAGTATACATACTACTAAATCACCATAAGACGTGAGAGCCCCCTCGGGCTCGAGCGTCAAGCTGCTATAGCTGAGTGGTGATGGTATACGCCTCGCACTCCAGTCATTGGAGTTCGAATCCTAGCATAAAAGTAGGTCTCATGGGAAATAGAAAATATTCATGTGAGAAAGGGTTAAAACCTGAAACCCGCAAAACACAACGCAATACGGAATTATGCAGTTGTTTACATCAAACGGAAATCACAGATCAAAATATAAAGATTCACGAATTTCAAAGAATCATACACGATGATGTTGGCAATTTCGTAGTTTTTTTTCATCAATATTATAGGTACCAAGCACCGCTCGTTTCTAAAGTCCGGTTGCAAACAATATCGCGATACAAATTACATTCGTATTTGTAAGGCTGCTTGTTGTAAGAACCCTGTTCAAATTACATTATACCTATAGAGTCAAAGTAACGCACATTTATATTATACGCATATATATTAGCACAATTATACGTACTTGCCAAAAATTACAACAGTGCTTAGCCACGTGCACCTGCAGTAAACGTGAAAATCGTTAACGTTGGCTGCCAATCTAATGAACAGGGGCGGCACAGTTGTGTATAAGCATATTCCGAAACCTAAGCGTAAGAATGAGCTAATACCTAATCCTAAGCCTAAGCCTAAACAAAAAATTAGTCTAAAGCTTAAGCTTTAGTCTATTCCAGTCCCACTGAAAAACGATCCGCCTCTGATATTTACATGATCACTTTGATAACTAATGTCAACAAGCGAAATACGGAACTACTAGTCGTCCTCAATTGTACACTATTCAACCCTTTCATGGTTATGCCCATATCTCAAAAACGTACAAGTTTTATAAAGATATCTGAAACTATATTTCAATTTTAATACCAACATCTGGCAATGCCAGCAAAGAACTCATTAATGAATCTTTAACATTAATGTACACATGGAGTAAAACATGGTTATGACTTAAAACTAAGCACAAATTATCCGCAGCGCATCCGGGTAAAAATAACGGATTAATTGATGCCCTCAAATTTGGCAAATCCTGGTCAAAATCTATTCGAATATTTAACAAAAATTTAATTTTCTTAACAACTTTAAAAAAATGAAACCGTAAATATAATATACTTCTACAAACTTCAAACAATATTAAACATAATCAAACTTACCGTATCACATACCAGGCAAATCGAAGTCCCCATTGGGTTTAAATGTGCCCTGAACCTTATCATGTTTATATCCAAATCAAGTTGTCCCTTAATGAACGTATCAGAAACCCTTAATATGATTGCATCGCCACGCCACTGTTGTTGTCCGTCATTGTCATTGCAGCGAGTGAACACATCGACATAATGCTCAACTGCAGTTGAAACAAACTTATACTGCGTATCATCGAACAACAAAAACACAAATGTTTGTTGCAGTTTCATTGCTCCGAAATCAATGGATGCGTCCCAATTAGCATCCTAAAACTAGAGTCCACATTTCCACATCCGCAAATGAGTATGGAGCCATTATCACCAGTGGATGAAAGGTTTTTAAACTCACGAAGTCTGGCGGTTGCGGATATCAAAAATTTACATAGAAGTACGACAAATCAAATCTGAAATATGCGCTAAATTTGCAGCTGGTCATACACTAATTCGAGAATTTCAAAACTTATAGACAGCTGTTCATAGGTGCTACACACATTTGGGAATACGGGCCAAGGCAAAAGGATAAAAAATATATATAAATAAGCGAACAGAGAGATACGTATATCAATTCTATGAACCAAACATATTTTTCTCTTTACGATCATAAAATTTCTATTTTTAAAATAGAAATGTAAGCTATTACTAATGTACTCTACATACATTGTCTTCTACTAGGCTCTATTACCACAGTATGGGCAGCTAAGAGGGCCAGATGGATAGGCAGGTAAGGTGGTTCGCCTCACCTAGAAACATTTTGCGATGCCGTAATAAATTTTCCCTAGTCTGCTGTAAGGCATCTTAAATTTCAACCCCTGCATGCCCCCACCCTGAATTTTTTTTGGACACTAGCATATTGAGGCGGCTACGGCTCTGCTTCAAAACCGTAAGAGTTAACCTTCAATATACCGTTGGTATAGGAAGCCAATGAATTTGATGAAACACACTTTCCATAATTTCGCGAAACCCGGTCTTAAATTTTCCATCATCGGCCATATCTGCTTCCGCCCAAACATAACAACACTGTAGATTTTCAGCTAGAATATTTAAACTAAAGCATAATTTTTGTTACATTTTCATAAACTAGCCTCAAAACATTTTTAAATCAATTTTTTGAAACCCAATTAAGAAACACTGTTTTTTAATTAAGCCAAGCAATTTTTACAAAATGGCCATCTATATTATAATGTTCTTCAGAAGCTACTTACAGCTGGTAAATTACAGTGCGTGTTGGACATGATTTTTCAACTCGATGCGGGTATTTCGGTGAGGCTTTTGAATTTAACTAAATTTTTGAAACGTTTTAGATTCTCGTTGAGGTTTCGGACAAGTGCAAGAATGGCGACTACAAAGCCATAAAGGTAACAAAAATACTGTATAAATTTTTAATTATAATTTCAAGTTAGTGAAAGTCAGTTTTAAAAAAAGTTGAAATCAGGGACGTCGCCGTGTTCATTGGTAAATACAAAACTTTTTGACAGGGATGGGCGCAAGCGCAGCGTATAATAAAGAAATAAAACTCGTGAGCGAGGCGAGCTAGAAGCCAATTGCAATTTAGGTCTCTAGTCTCACACAACGTTTTTTTTTGGTTCTGCGAAAGGGATCCATGCTATTCCTCACTAGCAAAATTGTCAATGAAAACAAAACTTGCGAGCCAGAGGCTACACGTGTTTTTGTATTTAATCTGAATTGGGGTTCTACTGCAGTAGATGAATTTACAGTTGATCCGGGTGGGTTTTCCGATGCGCTCTAATTTCAGTGCTTTTCAAGACAAAAAGACCATGTACTTCATTACTTCGCCACATGGTATTGCTAATTTAATAGAAAGCGAAAATTCCACCACACTGTGTATATTATTACATTATAACATGCTCAGGCTTTGGATGAGGGTTAAGCTCGCTCTTAAGCTCACGTTCATTATATGATGTTTTTGATAAACTTTATGTGGGTAAAATTAAGCAAGTACCAAAGACCGAAAGTTCAAAGCACTATTATATTATTACGCCACATATATTTAAATTTTTTTAAAAAATCTCGTCAAAAAGAACGACAGTAAGCTTACCTTTAATCTGGTATTCTGCTGCATATAAATCCCTGGCATAAGTAACCTAAAATTAATTTCACAGTTATAAGCAGTGCAGTTATTATGAACCCAGAAACGAATTCTCAGATACGACTGGTGTTTCTGAATAAAATGGCTTAATTGCAGCAAGCATTCACTAAATATTTATGCTAAAAAACCAACATAAATACCGCAACGTTCAAAAAAAAAACAATGAAAAATGAACAAATTGGGCATGACATTCACAGTAACGCAGCGCCGTGGCTACCACCTTCATCAACTAGAGGGATCCGGGCCCGGGCATTGCGGCAAAACCGAATCAGCATTCATATTAAAAAAATTGCAGCTGTGATGCAATTTCAAACGCGTAACATTTAGTTACCCATGCTAGCGTACTAATTACTAAACTGTTCTGGTGCCCTCCCGCATGCTTGCAGCAAACAAATGCATTTGCTAACGGCACCCGCTCTAATATCAATATTTTCATTCTGTTAATTCAAGCCAAAATTTACACATTTGATCGATCATACCTCGAATATGCATGCACTGTACTTTTAATTTCCTCACAAACCTAAACATTACGATTTGCGCAAGCAACATGATCCAACCGAAATATTGATTCCGGTAGAAAAATCCAATATCAATTTCACTATCCGGTTCCGATATATTTATAATACAATATTGCACCCTGGCAACCAACGTACCTTCCAACAATTTTCTGATCCAGGAATTAGACGAGTATCACAAACCTTATTGTATTTTAAAGCAAGGGCCAAGCATTCAGTGCCATTATCTAACTCTTCATTAGAAGCCTGTAAAGAGAATCAGTAAAGTTCAAATACTGCATCACAGAACATAGCGCGATGTCCACGTATTGGAAAAACCTTATTACAAAACAACTAATTAAAACAAAATCGGTGCGTTAAAAATAAGTACAAAAGCGCAAAATTCGAAAAATTTAGTGCAAACATTATTCAACAAGACGTAAAACCAGCTTGACAATTAGTTTCAGCAATGGGAACCGAACGAAAATCTAAGCACTCATTCGATAAGTATCACACTACCAACAGTTGCATTTAAAAATAGCATTAGTAAGCATACACTGAAACGGAATCTATTATTCTATATGCTCGAGTTTCTACCTGCGATGTATGCTAGCTGGTTGCATTTAAAAATAACATTAGTAAGCATACACTGAAACGGAATCCATTATTCTATATGCTCGAGTTTCTACCTGCGATGTATGCTAGCTGGTTGCATTTAAAAATAGCATTAGTAAGCATACACTGAAACGGAATCCATTATTCTATATGCTCGAGTTTCTACCTGCGATGTATGCTAGCTGTGCAGTAGGATCTTCAATCTGCACAGGCGGAGATACGAAAAAACAAAACTCACCATAAGAAACTTGCCGTCAATCACAGTCGCTTTTCATTAGCCGACTGGATCACCCCCCGCTACCATCTTGGAAACAGCCCTAATGATAAATGGCGCAAACTGTTAATACTGAGGAAAAAGACATAATGGGGCCCGTTAACAACAAAAAGACCATGAAAACAAGCACGACGGCACCTTGATCAACCGTCTACGTCAACCGTGACATCATCACAAACAACAGAACCCCAACCAAACCGGTGCCGAAATTGTAGAAGAGTGATAAGAAGAAATGAAAGTTATTTCGATGCGCGCGATATTAAGCTCTAGTCCACGCGATCTGCACTGGAGTCAAAACATACTACATGAGGAATATATCTAGGTGGCGATGTTAATATTACAACGAAAACGACCAATAAAACAATTTCAGCCAAGACAGTCAACACGAAGAACAACGAACAGTGATCAGACGAGTTGGAGAATAATGCAATTCATGTAAATACAGACTGCGTTCGACACAAGGATTAGAATACAAAAACAACGTAAAAAGGCAGTACATAAAAAATGCATGGATATAGTTTGCCGGAAAGCAATAGAAATTAGAAACGGCAAAAACAAAAGGTTCGGAATGTGATGTTTGCAGACAAAGACCAGCAACACAAACATCAATTTCAAACGAATAGGTAAAAAACCAGAAAATACCGAATCGAAAACGTTGCAAATAATGGAACGGAAATGTGACCACGAACAAAAGTGATGAAACTGGACGAATACCGTGGAAATTAAGGTCACCATTAGCTAAAACGTTCGAAATAAAGCGCTCAAACCTCAGTTTCAGCAGTGCAGTAGTCTTAATTTATCGAAAAGTTGCGTCTTTCGCCACACTGCACTAGATATTTATTGTTTTTTATTATTTAATTTTTTGCCGTCAACCTCCGGTGCCCGGTGGGTGGTAGCTCACTTGACTCCGGAGTTTGCAGCGCAGGGTAGCAATGCGAATTCAAAACCAGCCGACGACACTCAGCAGGTGACGTTTGTAAGTTGCTTTTCTTTTGTTATACCTACGACAGTTAGAAATAGATTCTCATTACTAACGCTATAGTAATAGAGAAACGCCGGTTTAAACTCCTGAAAAAGCTCAAAGAAATCGAGCAACATCAACATCGTGAAAACAAAACAATGCAACACACGAAAGTCTACTACCGTCAGTATGTTCTATCTTCTTTTCATAAAACAATATTTACAAAAAGTAGCTGAAATGATTCTTAAATTACGTACCGCACACATTCCAGTCTTATTAAATATACACGATATGCGCTTCCGAGAATGAAAGAACAAACCTTTCGATACATTTCATCAATAACGTCAAACTGAAACGCTTGGGGTGTTTCGCTGGCAAGATACTGGCTGCGGGGCAAACATTCTTCAACCGAACTTGCACTGCCATAGAATAACTTTGGCTTGACCACGGTCGATACAAGTAGACGAGAAATTCCAGCAGCCTAAATCATAAAAGCATTCTCCATAGTTCTTCAACTGGAGCAGATTATCATTTTCCCAATAATAAAAATTGCATAAGAATATTGGTTTTTACCCATAAATAAGTACCGAGTTTGAGTACAAGATACTGTTATCAGAACACTGCTTTAAAATTAAAACTATTACTGCTAATGCCTCACTGCCAATACAAATACGTGAGTTAAATGCAACAAATCAACTTTGCCCGCAACAAAAATTGTTAGTATAGAGGCAAAAGTATTTATAGAATGGGCATAGAAAATTTTCATAACGTAAAAGTCTGCCGACGCTGAAAAAATGTTTTTGTTCTGGGGAGCAGAGATGAACGCAAAGGGAAACAAACCCCGCCCCTTATAGTCAGGGATCGACCTTATATTAATTTTACCAGATACCGGAACCGCAGCCCGATAGTGAATTTTGTACCGGAACCGGAGCCGGATGTTAACCGGATATAGGATATAAATTTGTACATTGTTGCAAGTATTTGAGACTTGGAAAAATATGTATTTATGGATTTAAGATTAATTTTGGTTTGGATTTTGATTCCATGTCAGTGTCCATTCATGAATTGCTCGAAATAACAGTCGCTTCAAAATATGTAGTATTTTGACGTGCAAAAAACAGTTTTATTATATTTGGAACGATAACCACAAATATCCAGTATCCGGTAGGTTTATACCGAATACCGGAACCGGATACGAAATGTTGAATTTTGCCAGATATTAAACGTTCATAGTTGCGGTTCAGTAACTAATGAACGTACCCCACATTCACGCACAGCTTCAATCACTGAGTTCAATTCGTTTGAGGTTGTACACGGTCGCACCGCATCATGGACAACAACTATCTTCGGTTTCGAAATCAGCTCTGCGAATAACAAAATCAGTACATTTAGGTTAGTCCAGATTTTTTGAGAGCACACCAATACTGTGACAGTGTGATATGAGTGGGTCTGAGAGAAAATGATTACAGGGGTCTATTGCCTTTTGTAATATAGGACATATTAATACGAAATAACCAGTCGCGAGGCTTAACTAATTAAGCCAATATGTAAATTAACTATTTGATAACTATTCAATTATCGATCTTGGAGGTTTATAAACAATTTATTCTGATTTGTCACACCCAAAACCTCTTTAGTACTGAATTTCATTAGTCGTAACCCTAATAATCAGTAAAATAATAAACTCCTAATTTTAGCTTAACTAATTCAAATTAGCTTTTAACTACCTATTTAATTATCAGTCTTGAAGGTTTAAAAACAATTTAATCCGATGGATCGCACACAAAAACTCTTCAGCAGCCCTAATAATCAGTGAAATAATTTAAAAAGTCGTACTTTAGGTTTATCAATTAAACTAATAAGCAAATTATCCATTAGCTAACTATTTAACTATCGGCATTGAAGGTTTATAGACAATTTGTTCCGATTGCTCGCACCCAAAAACCTTTCAGTAAATGTAATAATTATAGAAATAACTTACAAAGTCCTAATTTAGGCTTATTAATCAACCTAATATGCAAATTAGCAATTAGCTAACTATTCAATTATCGGTTTTGGAGATTTGTAGAGAATTTACACCCGAAAACCCTTTAGTACTGAATTTCATTGGTTGTAACCCTAATAATCAAGGAAATAATTTAAAAAGTCCTAATTTACGCTTAACTAATTAAACAAATATGCAAATGAGCTATTAGCTAACTAAGCTAACTGTTTACCAGTTTTGGAGGTTTATAATCATTTTATTCTGATTTGACGTGCCCAGAAACCCTTTGGTGCTGAAATTAGATTGCTTGTTACTCTAATATTCCGTGATATACAGTAAAAGTCTTAATTTATGCTTAATCAATTATGCAAATTAGCCTGTAGCTCCGAATGCGAAGTTGACACCCCAGGATAACAAGCTTTCAAAGAAAAAAGTTTATCAAACTTTTCGGACGGACGGACAGATTGACGGACGGATGGACATCCACCATTCGACCCCCGAGTACAAAATATAAAACGCTTCGCGAAACTCCGTCGCTCAAAAATACGTAGTTTTGTCAGCCCACCCTGTAAAGATACCAATGCTACCACATCTAGTGAAGCTGGAAAAATTAGGTTCTGAGCCTGGAATACACACATTTTGATGTGGAAACGCACTGCGAGCTGCAAGAATCTGTTGTATGAGAACCTGTTAACAGCAGAGCCCTGTACACCATGGTCACTGAATTATGACTGTGTTGTATAGTGCGTTCTGAGTTGGTGTTGAGCGGTTCTTTGAAAGTTTAGTCCTGTAGAGCGATGTTTGTGCGCACACAAGGTTTTGGGTCGGGATGCGAGTTGGTAGAGTCTGTCTAAGTAGCACAAGGCCTGTACTACTGCGGAATGCATGCCCGATTCAGGTTGTTTTTAATATCTCACACTCAATAGCGGCTCCTACCCACTACTATTAAGGGGCACCATAGCAGGGTTTGCCTGGTTCTTAGCTTAACCCCCGCAACATACCCAAGCCGGCTTGGCTTGGGTATGTACACACTTTAACGTGTGTTCCCTTTTCCCCGCGTTCCTTCTTTCTCTTTGGTTTCCTCTGCGCTCTCTCTTTCTTTTTTGTTCTTGGTTTCTTTCTTTTGTTTCTCGTGTTTTGTTGCTTTCTTGCTTTTGTTTCTCTGGTTTTCTCTTTTATTTTTCTTTTCTGATTTAAATTTCACGGAAATTTTGGAAATTATGCAAATTTATGTAAATTACTCAAATCTTAGCCTAAATGTTCTGCTATAAAAGCAGTCGGCAATCATTCTCAAAATCACAGTTTCTTATTTTACGACAAATCACAGTTTCTTATTTTACGATAAATCACAGTTTCTTACTTTACGACAAATCACAGTTTCTTATTTTAGTCAGTATTCGAATTCGAGGTTTTGATTTTGCGACCCTAAGATGGATTATCATTTAAGTAACTGAATTATGGAAGTTTACTTGTGAATGGTTTATATTTCGTTATGTCTGTTACTTTGTTTTTCGCCTTAACAGGCGCATAGTTTTTCTAGCTTTTCAATAAAATATTCACACCAGTATTGATTTCTGTTCTAGTTATAAATTGTTTCCCTAACCCATGCGTAGGTGAGCCACCCGCTTGGTGGGGACTAAGCGAGATCCTACTTTCCCCTATATTTTTCAATTCAGCTATAAAATTTTACAACATCTAAATATATTTGATTGAGTAATCATGAACCGCACACATACATATGCTTATGCTGCGTATGCATACTTCCATACGCCTAAGTTTCCCCAACTTAGTTATTTTAGTTAAGTTAGTTAGATTAGTTTATTCGTTAGTACCCCCATGGTGGGCGGTGCGAGGCTCGCCGCTATCAGCCCACGGGCCCGTGGGTGCCAGTATAATTACCAATTATCACCGTAGTAGGTACCGAAATATGGTGATTTGTCGGTACCGTGATATAATTGTTTGTCGGTACCGTGTATTTTGAATTTGTCGACGTGATTATTTGATATATTAAATGGGTACCTCGATTGTTTTATCTTTGCGTTAACTCAGCTGAATGCTAGCTGAAAGATACGCAGGCTTATTTGAAGACCTAGGCAAAACTGCCTAGATAGGCAGTTGCGCAGTGACTAATTTTTCGTCCCATATAAAACACAACTAACAGGTGTGATACACATAGAGCGACCTACCCCGACTCGGGTTACTCTCGCTCGATTACCATTTTTACATCGTTGAGTATTGGTGCCGAGGGTAGGCGGCTACAAAGACAAACCTATAACCTCACACACCCTAAACTTTCTGACACTGATCATGGACGCAAATGCTACGCAGCAAAACTAGACAAACAGTAAGGCACCTTGTTTTTATCTCTTGGTTCTACCAGGTTATTTTGAAGTATGTAAAATGGTGTCTATATTTAGCTTTATTTCACGACCTTCTAGGCAGGAGCAAATGTGGAAGCGGATAACCGGTCACACTTCAAGTTTTCCTTGCTTTATGGTGGGTCAATCTGCTCCGGGTGAAAGAACTTATCCGTAAAACCCGCTTTGACTCGCAAGGTATATTATGTCGTTCAGGTAAGCGCGTACAATTAGAACAACCTTTCAGCGCGTTTTTGGCTGGCTTTAGTATCTCGCAAAACGAGTCCATCTATTAGGTCACGGGTCATGAGTCAGAGGTCACACGTAGTAACTTGATTCAACTCTAGCCGGAAGTATATATCTATGTATATCCCCGTTTTTCCTCCCTTCATCGCACTGGCTGGCGCTAAAATGAACGTAAACAGCAATTCAGGATATGTAACGCACCGCGCACTAAACTTGCACGGTAAATCATACTTACACAAAAAAACTGTATAATTAAAGTAACTTAATTTCAAGTACAGCAAAAACATTTATCCCCCGCTATACGAAGAAAAATAAATTTGCCAAAATTTCAAACAGACCACAAAAGTGTACAGCGTATTAACCTTGAAGGCACAATAAGCTTTATTGACTTTAAAAATACGATTTTTACACCTTTACTCCTTCGAATGCTAGAAAATTGGAATTGCGGAATAAGAAAAATGTAATGTTACACATCATTTCCTCCATGAAGAAATCGCACGAGCGTCGCACTTTTTACATAATCAGGCACGTAACAAATAGAGGGTAAGAACAGCAAAGCCATCTCGAAAAACTTTCCGCCGTCTGGAGACCCTCTAGTACAAAATTTCCAAAAAACCTCCGCCCACTGTGACCGTGTTAGTAGTTGGGCGAGCTACGGGTATTCAAGTAATATAATCTTGCGAATTTTGAAACTGACCTTGAAGATAATTCATACCCATTGCAATCGTTCTGTGACGCGATTCACAACCAGCTCGAACCATTATTTTTGAAACGTCTTTTTTTGAAAAAAGGAATCCCTAACACTGACTTTATGTGATCAACGCAGTCTTCAGGAACCAAAACAAGTATACAACTTATCGACGGGCAACTGAAATTTAAATTCTGTTTCGTTCACATACGGTCACACTAAATTCAAAGATGAATAAGCCTATTTAAGTTGCAATAATTGAAATAGTACGCAGGTTGTCTAGCCAAAAACAGATACTATGGCCGATCCAAGATTTTCCAGTAGGTTAGGAAGCTTGTGTTTAAAAATTTTAGTTTAAAAGTTAGCATAGCAAAAACTTCGATGATTTACTATCACAAGATAAGCAGACGCCAACCGAAATTTCGTTGTATCAGCGCAATATTTTACATCCATTTAGCTTACTGAAACCTCAGTTTTTGTTGAACCCCACATCTCGCTTGCACTGATACAGCTTTAATACATTCCCTCACAGGTTTCGAAATTTTACGATTTTGGCCCAACTTTGGCTTAGGATTAGGTTTAAGTTTCCTAATATTGTGAAGCTTAGACTTAAACTTGGGGGGAGTCTGCAAACACCCGGTCTGCATACACCCGTTACTATTGTTTCGGTTGTTGTCTCGAAAAACAGGGTAAATTGAAATATAGACGCAAGAGAAATCTGGAAAGAAACAAAGACATGATATTTGTTACCGCGAAGGCTTTACTTCAACACAGCTTGTAAAGTGTAAAACATGAGCGGACGTCCAAGAATTTCGATGAACTGTTTCGGCATTGCAGTACTTTTGTGGACGGTTGTATTAATTCGTGTACCATCGCCAGATGCCGGTAAAATAACAGCAACACCACCATTTGACATAATTATTTAGAGCCTTCGAACTAGCAAACCTTTAATACAAGCTCACATATTTCAGACTTTGTAAATACGCAAATTTGCGAAAATACCAGAACCAAGGGCATAGTACAAATAAAGGGATGCAATATATCCCTTCCAGAAATTTCAGAGAAAATCACATATAACAGGCTTTAGAATAACCAAGATCCTTTGCTTTAGGGCAGTGCACCAACCAGATTTCAATTCTAAAACTTTCTTAGCTGAAATCTGAAATGTTGCCTAGTTATCATTATGGTCAATGTTGATAATATTGAATCACTAGTTGAAACCATACTTTGGTTGTAGTTGTATTCTAAACAGCTAGTGTAAGATAAGATATAAAAGAAACGGGTATCTGCTAAACTGGCCGCTCACTATTGCTCAGATGGCAAACTAGAACGAAAACAAAAATATTTTACTGACGAACATTCACAGTATATCAGGATGCAACCGGGAGTGAAAAATACCGGAGCCAGTTGTCAACGAAACTTGCCGGAGCCGGAGGTGAGGCGAAATTAGGCAGTAAAAAAGACGATGAATTAATTTATTTTAGCCAATATCTGTGGTGTTGTTAAGTTGTTTGATTTTGCGCCAGTTTTCTGCGAAATTTCGGATTCTTTCATGGAAAATTGTGACAAAAGTGTAAAAAGAAACGCCCTAAACAGATAAATTGTGCAAAATTATGCAAAATTTTACTACCGAAATTGCCGGAAAGTCCTGCAAAAATTCTACTGGAGCCGGAGCCCGATTTTCTGCGGGAGCCATACCGCCGGTTGTACCCTGCAGGTCATCGTATAAAAGTAAGCAAACGTGAAATGAAACCACCGAACATTTATGCGAATTTACGGGCAGACAAATTGTTGCCCGCTATTGTAATAGGGTCAAAACATGTACCGAGCTGCCCCACCATTTTATTCTGTATTCAAAACTGAGAGCTTTTCAATAATGCATCACATAAGCCATAGGGCATAAATTATTTCTGAAATCTCTCCACCTGGAAATTACAAAGAATATTTGCATACCTCAATTGTCATGGCAGTATAACAAGACATATTTGATACTTCCATACTTCAATATCCGTTTATCGTTTCCGTTATTTCGGTGACTATCCGTTTTTACACTCTGGTAAGCAGCCATGTGCATTCTGTTAGAAAATGATTTTTGGTATTTTTAGAAAAAATGGTTTCTGCAACACACTGACCAATCACTCGAAACTAAACCTAAGTGTAAATATTAGTCTAATGCATAATCCCGCTCTGTTATAATTCCAAAAAAAAAGGACGCTCATGTAGTTTGAATTTTTTTATTTTTCTGTGCTTTATATTTTTTCATAATTCAAAAAAACAAAAAAAAGTGATGCTTTATTTCATGCTATGAACGGAAAACTCCCGAAGCTTTCTGAACATTACGTAAAACGCTTGTGCTTTAGCATTCTTAAGCCGTATTCACAACTGCGTAGCACTACCACCAATTAGTAATAGGTCTTCAAATAAACAAAATGCAACAGCTCCAGATCTCAAAATCTGCTCACAAGTGGGACTAATCAAATGCAAGGTAATATGTGCTAACTTTTGATGCGTACAATTACTGGTTCTTTAATTTACAACGCTATCACCGACTGAGGGTTTTTGATACACATGTTTCAGAATATGGGCAGTCGCGTTTTATTTTTGTTTAGGCCAAAATAAAAGCAGAAGCAGTAAAGCAACGGAAACTCCATGATTACGCAGCGCAATTAAGATCACAACAGGCGGATTTTCTTGAATTCAAACAGCGTCGTCTGAAAGAACTTGACCAGGAAGAAGAGGAAATATTACGAGATTTAAAAGCAATTCGAACCAGCGAAGGTGAAGAATTGGATGTAGTTGGAGAGTATCAGCAAGCTACTGTTGGACTGTTATCGGAAAATTTAATGCATAGACATTTTTATATCGATTTTGACGCGGACGCCAAAGATGAAAATTGACAAGTAGGCGTAGGCGCAGCCAAAAAATTTGAAAATGGAGTTCTCTGTATTACTAACTGTCAAAGTTCCTAAACATTTGAACATTTGGAAAAAAATTCCAAGCTAAAATGTGACCTCTGTACCAGCCGTGAATATGCCTTTGCTAGTTGTGGACTGAAAAGATTTGTACTTATGAGAGCACTGATGGAAAATATATTTGTTGTGGCATTGGTAGAAAATGGTTTCAAGTCGTTGACCCACGTTACGCATGGGAGCGTTCCTTGTTTTTTTTGGAATTGATAACAGAGCGGGATTATGCATTAGACTAATATTTACACTTAGGTTTAGTTTCGAGTGATTGGTCAGTGTGTTGCAGAAACCATTTTTTCTAAAAATACCAAAAATCATTTTCTAACAGAATGCACATGGCTGCTTACCAGAGTGTAAAAACGGATAGTCACCGAAATAACGGAAACGATAAACGGATATTGAAGTATGGAAGTATCAAATATGTCTTGTTATACTGCCATGACAATTGAGGTATGCAAATATTCATTGGGCTTTCTAAAAAATTGAAGAAGAAATAGTGGATGCACCGAAATTTTTAAGAGTGGAGGAATTTTGTAATTTCCAGGTGGAGAGATTTCAGAAATAATTTATGCCCTATGGCTTATGTGATGCATTATTGAAAAGCTCTCAGTTTTGAATACAGAATAAAATGGTGGGGCAGCTCGGTACATGTTTTGACCCTATTACAATAGCGGGCAACAATTTGTCTGCCCGTAAATTCGCATAAATGTTCGGTGGTTTCATTTCACGTTTGCTTACTTTTATACGATGACCTGCAGGGTACAACCGGCGGTATGGCTCCCGCAGAAAATCGGGCTCCGGCTCCAGTAGAATTTTTGCAGGACTTTCCGGCAATTTCGGTAGTAAAATTTTGCATAATTTTGCACAATTTATCTGTTTAGGGCGTTTCTTTTTACACTTTTGTCACAATTTTCATGAAAGAATCCGAAATTTCGCAGAAAACTGGCGCAAAATCAAACAACTTAACAACACCACAGATATTGGCTAAAATAAATTAATTCATCGTCTTTTTTACTGCCTAATTTCGCCTCACCTCCGGCTCCGGCAAGTTTCGTTGACAACTGGCTCCGGTATTTTTCACTCCCGGTTGCATCCTGATATACTGTGAATGTTCGTCAGTAAAATATTTTTGTTTTCGTTCTAGTTTGCCATCTGAGCAATAGTGAGCGGCTAGTTTAGCAGATACCCGTTTCTTTTATATCTTATCTTACACTAGCTGTTTAGAATACAACTACAACCAAAGTATGGTTTCAACTAGTGATTCAATATTATCAACATTGACCATAATGATAACTAGGCAACATTTCAGATTTCAGCTAAGAAAGTTTTAGAATTGAAATCTGGTTGGTGCACTGCCCTAAAGCAAAGGATCTTGGTTATTCTAAAGCCTGTTATATGTGATTTTCTCTGAAATTTCTGGAAGGGATATATTGCATCCCTTTATTTGTACTATGCCCTTGGTTCTGGTATTTTCGCAAATTTGCGTATTTACAAAGTCTGAAATATGTGAGCTTGTATTAAAGGTTTGCTAGTTCTGAAGGCTCTAAATAATTATGTCAAATGGTGGTGTTGCTGTTATTTTACCGGCATCTGGCGATGGTACACGAATTAATACAACCGTCCACAAAAGTACTGCAATGCCGAAACAGTTCATCGAAATTCTTGGACGTCCGCTCATGTTTTACACTTTACAAGCTGTGTTGAAGTAAAGCCTTCGCGGTAACAAATATCATGTCTTTGTTTCTTTCCAGATTTCTCTTGCGTCTATATTTCAATTTACCCTGTTTTTCGAGACAACAACCGAAACAATAGTAACGGGTGTATGCAGACCGGGTGTTTGCAGACTCCCCCCAAGTTTAAGTCTAAGCTTCACAATATTAGGAAACTTAAACCTAATCCTAAGCCAAAGTTGGGCCAAAATCGTAAAATTTCGAAACCTGTGAGGGAATGTATTAAAGCTGTATCAGTGCAAGCGAGATGTGGGGTTCAACAAAAACTGAGGTTTCAGTAAGCTAAATGGATGTAAAATATTGCGCTGATACAACGAAATTTCGGTTGGCGTCTGCTTATCTTGTGATAGTAAATCATCGAAGTTTTTGCTATGCTAACTTTTAAACTAAAATTTTTAAACACAAGCTTCCTAACCTACTGGAAAATCTTGGATCGGCCATAGTATCTGTTTTTGGCTAGACAACCTGCGTACTATTTCAATTATTGCAACTTAAATAGGCTTATTCATCTTTGAATTTAGTGTGACCGTATGTGAACGAAACAGAATTTAAATTTCAGTTGCCCGTCGATAAGTTGTATACTTGTTTTGGTTCCTGAAGACTGCGTTGATCACATAAAGTCAGTGTTAGGGATTCATTTTTCAAAAAAAGACGTTTCAAAAATAATGGTTCGAGCTGGTTGTGAATCGCGTCACAGAACGATTGCAATGGGTATGAATTATCTTCAAGGTCAGTTTCAAAATTCGCAAGATTATATTACTTGAATACCCGTAGCTCGCCCAACTACTAACACGGTCACAGTGGGCGGAGGTTTTTTGGAAATTTTGTACTAGAGGGTCTCCAGACGGCGGAAAGTTTTTCGAGATGGCTTTGCTGTTCTTACCCTCTATTTGTTACGTGCCTGATTATGTAAAAAGTGCGACGCTCGTGCGATTTCTTCATGGAGGAAATGATGTGTAACATTACATTTTTCTTATTCCGCAATTCCAATTTTCTAGCATTCGAAGGAGTAAAGGTGTAAAAATCGTATTTTTAAAGTCAATAAAGCTTATTGTGCCTTCAAGGTTAATACGCTGTACACTTTTGTGGTCTTTTGAAATTTTGGCAAATTTATTTTTCTTCGTATAGCGGGGGATAAATGTTTTTGCTGTACTTGAAATTAAGTTACTTTAATTATACAGTTTTTTTGTGTAAGTATGATTTACCGTGCAAGTTTAGTGCGCGGTGCGTTACATATCCTGAATTGCTGTTTTACGTTTCATTTTAGCCGCCAGTCCAGTTGCGCGATGAAGGGAGGAAAAACGGGGTATATACATAGATATATACTTCCGGCTAGAGTTTGAATCAAGTTACTACGTGTGACCTCTGACTCATGACCCGTGACCTAATAGATCCGGGATCTCGTTTTTGTCGCAGATACTAAAGCCAGCCAAAAACGCGCTGAAAGGTTGTTCTAATTGTGACGCGCTTACCTGAACGACATAATATACCTTGCGAGTCAAAGCGGGTTTTACGGATAAGTTCTTTCACCCGTGACGCAGATTGACCCACCATAAAGCAAGGAAAACTTGAAGTGTGACCGGTTATCCGCTTCCACATTTGCTCCTGCCTAGAAGGTCGTGAAATAAAGCTAAATATAGACACCATTTTACATACTTCAAAATAACCTGGTAGAACCAAGAGATAAAAACAAGGTGCCTTACTGTTTGTCTAGTTTTGCTGCGTAGCATTTGCGTCCATGATCAGTGTCAGAAAGTTTAGGGTGTGTGAGGTTATAGGTTTGTCTTTGTAGCCGCCTACCCTCGGCACCAATACTCAACGATGTAAAAATGGTAATCGAGCGAGAGTCAACCCGAGTTCGGGGTAGGTTCCGCTCTATGTGTATCACACCTGTTAGTTGTGTTTTATATGGGACGAAAAATTAGTCACTGCGCAACTGCCTATCTAGGCAGTTTTGCCTAGGTCTTCGAAATAAGCCTGCGTATCTTTCAGCTAGCATTCAGCTGAGTTAACGCAAAGATAAAACAATCGAGGTACCCATTTAATATATCAAATAATCACGTCGACAAATTCAAAATACACGGTACCGACAAACAATTATATCACGGTACCGACAAATCACCATATTTCGGTACCTACTACGGTGATAATTGGTAATTATACTGGCACCCACGGGCCCGTCGGGCTGCATAGCGGCGAGCCTCGCACCGCCCACCATGGGGGTACTAACGAATAAACTAATCTAACTAACTTAACTAAAATAACTAAGTTGGGGAAACTTAGGCGTATGGCAAGTATGCATACGCAGCATAAGCATATGTATGTGTGCGGTTCATGATTACTCAATCAAATATATTTAGATGTTGTAAAATTTTATAGCTGAATTGAAAAATATAGGGGAAAGTATGATCTCGCTTAGTCCCCACCAAGCGGGTGGCTCACCTACGCATGGGTTAGGGAAACAATTTATAACTAGAACAGAAATCAATACTGGTGTGAATATTTTATTGAAAAGCTAGAAAAACTATGCGCCTGTTAAGGCGAAAAACAAAGTAACAGACATAACGAAATATAAACCATTCACAAGTAAACTTCCATAATTCAGTTACTTAAATGATAATCCATCTTAGGGCCGCAAAATCAAAACCTCGAATTCGAATACTGACTAAAATAAGAAACTGTGATTTGTCGTAAAGTAAGAAACTGTGATTTATCGTAAAATAAGAAACTGTGATTTGTCGTAAAATAAGAAACTGTGATTTTGAGAATGATTGCCGACTGCTTTTATAGCAGAACATTTAGGCTAAGATTTGAGTAATTTACATAAATTTGCATAATTTCCAAAATTTCTGTGAAATTTAAATCAGAAAAGAAAAATAAAAGAGAAAACCAGAGAAACAAGCAAGAAAGCAACAAAACACGAGAAACAAAAGAAAGAAACCAAGAACAAAAAAGAAAGAGAGAGCGCAGAGGAAACAAAAGAGAAAGAAGGAACGCGGGGAAAAGGGAACACACGTTAAAGTGTGTACATACCCAAGCCAAGCCGGCTTGGGTATGTTGCGGGGGTTAAGCTAAGAACCAGGCAAACCCTGCTATGGTGCCCCTTAATAGTAGTGGGTAGGAGCCGCTATTGAGTGTGAGATATTAAAAACAACCTGAATCGGGCATGCATTCCGCAGTAGTACAGGCCTTGTGCTACTTAGACAGACTCTACCAACTCGCATCCCGACCCAAAACCTTGTGTGCGCACAAACATCGCTCTACAGGACTAAACTTTCAAAGAACCGCTCAACACCAACTCAGAACGCACTATACAACACAGTCATAATTCAGTGACCATGGTGTACAGGGCTCTGCTGTTAACAGGTTCTCATACAACAGATTCTTGCAGCTCGCAGTGCGTTTCCACATCAAAATGTGTGTATTCCAGGCTCAGAACCTAATTTTTCCAGCTTCACTAGATGTGGTAGCATTGGTATCTTTACAGGGTGGGCTGACAAAACTACGTATCTTTGAGCGACGGAGTTTCGCGAAGCGTTTTATATTTTGTACTCGGGGGTCGAATGGTGGATGTCCATCCGTCCGTCAATCTGTCCGTCCGTCCGAAAAGTTTGATAAACTTTTTTCTTTGAAAGCTTGTTATCCTGGGGTGTCAACTTCGCATTCGGAGCTACATGCTAATTTGCATAATTGATTAAGCATAAATTAAGACTTTTACTGTATATCACGGAATATTAGAGTAACAAGCAATCTAATTTCAGCACCAAAGGGTTTCTGGGCACGTCAAATCAGAATAAAATGATTATAAACCTCCAAAACTGGTAAACAGTTAGCTTAGTTAGCTAATAGCTCATTTGCATATTTGTTTAACTGGTTAAGCGTAAATTAGGACTTTTTAAATTATTTCCTTGATTATTAGGGTTACAACCAATGAAATTCAGTACTAAAGGGTTTTCGGGTGTAAATTCTCTACAAATCTCCAAAACCGATAATTGAATAGTTAGCTAATTGCTAATTTGCATATTAGGTTGATTAATAAGCCTAAATTAGGACTTTGTAAGTTATTTCTATAATTATTACATTTACTGAAAGGTTTTTGGGTGCGAGCAATCGGAACAAATTGTCTATAAACCTTCAATGCCGATAGTTAAATAGTTAGCTAATGGATAATTTGCTTATTAGTTTAATTGATAAACCTAAAGTACGACTTTTTAAATTATTTCACTGATTATTAGGGCTGCTGAAGAGTTTTTGTGTGCGATCCATCGGATTAAATTGTTTTTAAACCTTCAAGACTGATAATTAAATAGGTAGTTAAAAGCTAATTTGAATTAGTTAAGCTAAAATTAGGAGTTTATTATTTTACTGATTATTAGGGTTACGACTAATGAAATTCAGTACTAAAGAGGTTTTGGGTGTGACAAATCAGAATAAATTGTTTATAAACCTCCAAGATCGATAATTGAATAGTTATCAAATAGTTAATTTACATATTGGCTTAATTAGTTAAGCCTCGCGACTGGTTATTTCGTATTAATATGTCCTATATTACAAAAGGCAATAGACCCCTGTAATCATTTTCTCTCAGACCCACTCATATCACACTGTCACAGTATTGGTGTGCTCTCAAAAAATCTGGACTAACCTAAATGTACTGATTTTGTTATTCGCAGAGCTGATTTCGAAACCGAAGATAGTTGTTGTCCATGATGCGGTGCGACCGTGTACAACCTCAAACGAATTGAACTCAGTGATTGAAGCTGTGCGTGAATGTGGGGTACGTTCATTAGTTACTGAACCGCAACTATGAACGTTTAATATCTGGCAAAATTCAACATTTCGTATCCGGTTCCGGTATTCGGTATAAACCTACCGGATACTGGATATTTGTGGTTATCGTTCCAAATATAATAAAACTGTTTTTTGCACGTCAAAATACTACATATTTTGAAGCGACTGTTATTTCGAGCAATTCATGAATGGACACTGACATGGAATCAAAATCCAAACCAAAATTAATCTTAAATCCATAAATACATATTTTTCCAAGTCTCAAATACTTGCAACAATGTACAAATTTATATCCTATATCCGGTTAACATCCGGCTCCGGTTCCGGTACAAAATTCACTATCGGGCTGCGGTTCCGGTATCTGGTAAAATTAATATAAGGTCGATCCCTGACTATAAGGGGGCGGGGTTTGTTTCCCTTTGCGTTCATCTCTGCTCCCCAGAACAAAAACATTTTTTCAGCGTCGGCAGACTTTTACGTTATGAAAATTTTCTATGCCCATTCTATAAATACTTTTGCCTCTATACTAACAATTTTTGTTGCGGGCAAAGTTGATTTGTTGCATTTAACTCACGTATTTGTATTGGCAGTGAGGCATTAGCAGTGATAGTTTTAATTTTAAAGCAGTGTTCTGATAACAGTATCTTGTACTCAAACTCGGTACTTATTTATGGGTAAAAACCAATATTCTTATGCAATTTTTATTATTGGGAAAATGATAATCTGCTCCAGTTGAAGAACAATGGAGAATGCTTTTATGATTTAGGCTGCTGGAATTTCTCGTCTACTTGTATCGACCGTGGTCAAGCCAAAGTTATTCTATGGCAGTGCAAGTTCGGTTGAAGAATGTTTGCCCCGCAGCCAGTATCTTGCCAGCGAAACACCCCAAGCGTTTCAGTTTGACGTTATTGATGAAATGTATCGAAAGGTTTGTTCTTTCATTCTCGGAAGCGCATATCGTGTATATTTAATAAGACTGGAATGTGTGCGGTACGTAATTTAAGAATCATTTCAGCTACTTTTTGTAAATATTGTTTTATGAAAAGAAGATAGAACATACTGACGGTAGTAGACTTTCGTGTGTTGCATTGTTTTGTTTTCACGATGTTGATGTTGCTCGATTTCTTTGAGCTTTTTCAGGAGTTTAAACCGGCGTTTCTCTATTACTATAGCGTTAGTAATGAGAATCTATTTCTAACTGTCGTAGGTATAACAAAAGAAAAGCAACTTACAAACGTCACCTGCTGAGTGTCGTCGGCTGGTTTTGAATTCGCATTGCTACCCTGCGCCGCAAACTCCGGAGTCAAGTGAGCTACCACCCACCGGGCACCGGAGGTTGACGGCAAAAAATTAAATAATAAAAAACAATAAATATCTAGTGCAGTGTGGCGAAAGACGCAACTTTTCGATAAATTAAGACTACTGCACTGCTGAAACTGAGGTTTGAGCGCTTTATTTCGAACGTTTTAGCTAATGGTGACCTTAATTTCCACGGTATTCGTCCAGTTTCATCACTTTTGTTCGTGGTCACATTTCCGTTCCATTATTTGCAACGTTTTCGATTCGGTATTTTCTGGTTTTTTACCTATTCGTTTGAAATTGATGTTTGTGTTGCTGGTCTTTGTCTGCAAACATCACATTCCGAACCTTTTGTTTTTGCCGTTTCTAATTTCTATTGCTTTCCGGCAAACTATATCCATGCATTTTTTATGTACTACCTTTTTACGTTGTTTTTGTATTCTAATCCTTGTGTCGAACGCAGTCTGTATTTACATGAATTGCATTATTCTCCAACTCGTCTGATCACTGTTCGTTGTTCTTCGTGTTGACTGTCTTGGCTGAAATTGTTTTATTGGTCGTTTTCGTTGTAATATTAACATCGCCACCTAGATATATTCCTCATGTAGTATGTTTTGACTCCAGTGCAGATCGCGTGGAATAGAGCTTAATATCGCGCGCATCGAAATAACTTTCATTTCTTCTTATCACTCTTCTACAATTTCGGCACCGGTTTGGTTGGGGTTCTGTTGTTTGTGATGATGTCACGGTTGACGTAGACGGTTGATCAAGGTGCCGTCGTGCTTGTTTTCATGGTCTTTTTGTTGTTAACGGGCCCCATTATGTCTTTTTCCTCAGTATTAACAGTTTGCGCCATTTATCATTAGGGCTGTTTCCAAGATGGTAGCGGGGTGATCCAGTCGGCTAATGAAAAGCGACTGTGATTGACGGCAAGTTTCTTATGGTGAGTTTTGTTTTTTCGTATCTCCGCCTGTGCAGATTGAAGATCCTACTGCACAGCTAGCATACATCGCAGGTAGAAACTCGAGCATATAGAATAATGGATTCCGTTTCAGTGTATGCTTACTAATGCTATTTTTAAATGCAACCAGCTAGCATACATCGCAGGTAGAAACTCGAGCATATAGAATAATGGATTCCGTTTCAGTGTATGCTTACTAATGCTATTTTTAAATGCAACCAGCTAGCATACATCGCAGGTAGAAACTCGAGCATATAGAATAATAGATTCCGTTTCAGTGTATGCTTACTAATGCTATTTTTAAATGCAACTGTTGGTAGTGTGATACTTATCGAATGAGTGCTTAGATTTTCGTTTGGTTCCCATTGCTGAAACTAATTGTCAAGCTGGTTTTACGTCTTGTTGAATAATGTTTGCACTAAATTTTTCGAATTTTGCGCTTTTGTACTTATTTTTAACGCACCGATTTTGTTTTAATTAGTTGTTTTGTAATAAGGTTTTTCCAATACGTGGACATCGCGCTATGTTCTGTGATGCAGTATTTGAACTTTACTGATTCTCTTTACAGGCTTCTAATGAAGAGTTAGATAATGGCACTGAATGCTTGGCCCTTGCTTTAAAATACAATAAGTTTTGTGATACTCGTCTAATTCCTGGATCAGAAAATTGTTGGAAGGTACGTTGGTTGCCAGGGTGCAATATTGTATTATAAATATATCGGAACCGGATAGTGAAATTGATATTGGATTTTTCTACCGGAATCAATATTTCGGTTGGATCATGTTGCTTGCGCAAATCGTAATGTTTTAGGTTTGTGAGGAAATTAAAAGTACAGTGCATGCATATTCGAGGTATGATCGATCAAATGTGTAAATTTTGGCTTGAATTAACAGAATGAAAATATTGATATTAGAGCGGGTGCCGTTAGCAAATGCATTTGTTTGCTGCAAGCATGCGGGAGGGCACCAGAACAGTTTAGTAATTAGTACGCTAGCATGGGTAACTAAATGTTACGCGTTTGAAATTGCATCACAGCTGCAATTTTTTAATATGAATGCTGATTCGGTTTTGCCGCAATGCCCGGGCCCGGATCCCTCTAGTTGATGAAGGTGGTAGCCACGGCGCTGCGTTACTGTGAATGTCATGCCCAATTTGTTCATTTTTCATTGTTTTTTTGAACGTTGCGGTATTTATGTTGGTTTTTTAGCATAAATATTTAGTGAATGCTTGCTGCAATTAAGCCATTTTATTCAGAAACACCAGTCGTATCTGAGAATTCGTTTCTGGGTTCATAATAACTGCACTGCTTATAACTGTGAAATTAATTTTAGGTTACTTATGCCAGGGATTTATATGCAGCAGAATACCAGATTAAAGGTAAGCTTACTGTCGTTCTTTTTGACGAGATTTTTTAAAAAAATTTAAATATATGTGGCGTAATAATATAATAGTGCTTTGAACTTTCGGTCTTTGGTACTTGCTTAATTTTACCCACATAAAGTTTATCAAAAACATCATATAATGAACGTGAGCTTAAGAGCGAGCTTAACCCTCATCCAAAGCCTGAGCATGTTATAATGTAATAATATACACAGTGTGGTGGAATTTTCGCTTTCTATTAAATTAGCAATACCATGTGGCGAAGTAATGAAGTACATGGTCTTTTTGTCTTGAAAAGCACTGAAATTAGAGCGCATCGGAAAACCCACCGGATCAACTGTAAATTCATCTACTGCAGTAGTAACCCCAATTCAGATTAAATACAAAAACACGTGTAGCCTCTGGCTCGCAAGTTTTGTTTTCATTGACAATTTTGCTAGTGAGGAATAGCATGGATCCCTTTCGCAGAACCAAAAACGTTGTGTGAGACTGAGCCTCAAATTGCAATTGGCTTCTAGCTCGCCTCGCTCACGAGTTTTATTTCTTTATTATACGCTGCGCTTGCGCCCATCCCTGTCAAAAAGTTTTGTATTTACCAATGAACACGGCGACGTCCCTGATTTCAACTTTTTTTAAAACTGACTTTCACTAACTTGAAATTATAATTAAAAATTTATACAGTATTTTTGTTACCTTTATGGCTTTGTAGTCGCCATTCTTGCACTTGTCCGAAACCTCAACGAGAATCTAAAACGTTTCAAAAATTTAGTTAAATTCAAAAGCCTCACCGAAATACCCGCATCGAGTTGAAAAATCATGTCCAACACGCACTGTAATTTACCAGCTGTAAGTAGCTTCTGAAGAACATTATAATATAGATGGCCATTTTGTAAAAATTGCTTGGCTTAATTAAAAAACAGTGTTTCTTAATTGGGTTTCAAAAAATTGATTTAAAAATGTTTTGAGGCTAGTTTATGTAAATGTAACAAAAATTATGCTTTAGTTTAAATATTCTAGCTGAAAATCTACAGTGTTGTTATGTTTGGGCGGAAGCAGATATGGCCGATGATGGAAAATTTAAGACCGGGTTTCGCGAAATTATGGAAAGTGTGTTTCATCAAATTCATTGGCTTCCTATACCAACGGTATATTGAAGATTAACTCTTACGGTTTTGAAGCAGAGCCGTAGCCGCCTCAATATGCTAGTGTCCGAAAAAAAATTAGGGTGGGGGCATGAGGGGTTGAAATTTAAGATGCCTTACAGCAGACTGGGAAAATTTATTACGGCATCGCAAAATGTTTGTAGGTGAGGCGAACCACCTTACCTGCCTATCCATCTGGCCCTCTTAGCTGCCCATACTGTGGTAATAGAGCCTAGTAGAAGACAATGTATGTAGAGCACATTAGTAATATCTTACATTTCTATTTTAAAAATAGAAATTTTATGATTTTAAAGAGGAAAAATATGTTTGAGTTCATCAAATTGCATATACGTATCTCTCTGTTCGCTTATTTATATATATTTTTTTATCCCTTTGCCTTGGCCCGTATTCCATGTGTACACTACAGCGTCTACAGTTTTGAAATTCTCATTATGACAGTGCAATTAGCGCATATTTCAGATTTGATTTGTGTACTTCTGTAATTTGAATCCGCAACCGCCAGACTTCGTGAGTTTAAAAACCTTTCATCCACTGGTGATAATGGCTCCATACTCATTTGCGGATGTGGAAATGTGGACTCTAGTTTTAGGATGCTAATTGGGACGCATCCATTGATTTCGGAGCAATGAAACTGCAACAAACATTTGTGTTTTTGTTGTTCGATGATACGCAGTATAAGTTTGTTTCAACTGCAGTTGAGCATTATGTCGATGTGTTCACTCGCTGCAATGACAATGACGGACAACAACAGTGGCGTGGCGATGCAATCATATTAAGGGTTTCTGATACGTTCATTAAGGGACAACTTGATTTGGATATAAACATGATAAGGTTCAGGGCACATTTAAACCCAATGGGGACTTCGATTTGCCTGGTATGTGATACGGTAAGTT
>JASANG010002184.1:0-41049 GCA_030248215.1 Enoplolaimus lenunculus
GATGATGTGATATTTTTAAATGTCACAATTTCGTTTTTGCATATGTTGTTGACATTAAAATCTTGACAAACTTACGTATATAATAGACTGATCGCGGTGCAAAATTTTCATTTCAAATTTCTGTGAGATAAAATCTGTTGAAGACGAACCATTAATTACGGTAAGAACATTACATTCTATGAACAATATCAGAATATATAACGAAAGAGCACATGGCTGATACAAATTGTTTTGATATTGCTCCGTTAAGTCAAATTCTATGGAACCAATCAAACATTTCAGAAGAAATTCTGATTGTTCATCCGGAATATTATAGATTCGCTGTATAGTTGCAAATAGCTCATAATATTTGCGTAGCTCAAACAGAGCAGCTGTTGTTGAATTACAGAAAACAAGTTATTTCGTTGTCATGGTGTCTCGTTCTGAAATAAGGACAGATTTAAAGAATTAAATATTTTACAAAACTAGGAAATGCCGTGTTCAATTCCTATAGGATGAATGCGAAAGCATAGTTTAGGCATTGCAGGATTATGAACACTCAAACACAGCTCAATCGGTTGATTCAAAGCATCACGAGAGAATCATTCCCTTTCACTTACGAGAAACTGCATACAAATGATCCTGCTCATCACAAGTACAAGCTTACCATCGGCAACGCAAGTTTCCAAGGTGAAACCAAGCTTAGTCGTGAGAGCGCAAAACTGTCAGCAGCGCAGACTGCTTTGAACGAATTGCGCACGTTAAGGCAAACAGAGACTGACATACGAAATCGACTTGGCATTCCGGACAGGCAGCGCATTGAAGAGATTGATGACATTAGTGATGCACTTCGACAACTTAACCGGGATTCACGCAATCTTCCCGTGAACCAAAAACGTACTATAAGAAATGAAATATCTTTAATTTACATACATTGCGATGCATTAGAGTCAATGTTTCTGGAGTAAGAGATGCTTGTTTGTATCATTGTTATCTGTTCCGGCTGTCTGGACTGAAATTGTTGTGTTGTAATAAACTTGAAACTCATAGATTATAACTGAAAGCCTAAATAACTTCCGCAACTCAATAAAATGGGAAACCTACTTACATTTAGATTAAAGATGACCATTTCCATCCCTTAAAGATTCGTTTTCTAAACCAACAGCCGTCGTTTTTAATGTATCGCTTATCGTCGTAGGCGCTTAAACTAATTTTTGACTGTTCTACTGAGAATATTTTGTGACGTTCGCTTTTAATTGTTACCATAACGTGGCTGACATAAGGTGCCGCACTAATTTTGTGTTTGACTACACCCTTACTGATGCCTTTCGCTTTTTTCTTTGAGTGTTCCTCGCATAAAATACTGTACATTTTAGAGCGCAAACCAACAAATTCAGGAATCGGTTTTCCATTACTTTCATCCTTAAACTTTCCCATAACTTTTTTGTTGGTAACATCGTACAAAAAATTATCTCCTGGGTAATCGCTGAAGTCAAATAATTCACTATGGCGCTTAAGTTCATCGGTACAAATGCTCCGTTTTGATGACATAAGTGAGGGAATCGGTATCGGTATATAGTAGGCGGCGGTTTGGAAAAATCATAGGCATCACGTTGTAGTGGAAGTCGTACATGCCACGTTTTGAAAGTTCTAAAACACTGAAACCAACATAGATAGGTTTGTTCAAGAGTATGCGGGTTCTGTTTAACATTACTGCAACCAGATCGTCGTTAAAAACTTCACATCGGTCCTACCGCGGACTAGATGACAATTCTGCGGAATTTTTCAACGCTTGTCACCAGTCGTGTACGTCAACATAGTGGCGCACATTTTCCATGTTTTTACCAAAAACTGAGTTGTTCAACAGTTTAAACAAGTCTTTTTGAAAATTGTTTTTCGCCAGCTTCCTTTGCTCTGTGTTGAACTCAAGTACGGTTTCATCCATGGTGCTTGGCAAAAGCGTAGTACACGGTTGACTTTAATTATTTTCATACCAAGTGAAAGGTATAGTTTAAGATTCAGATAATGAATCACAGACGAATATTTGTTAAATAACGTAGGTGTTAGTTGAACTTGTGGTGCGGTGCGCATTCCTAGTTTCTGCATCAAATTAAAGCTATAAGGTGACAACATATCTTGTGTGATTTTAAATTGCTCAGGCGCTAATGGATAATCATTGTGGTAGTCGTGTAGTTCTGCAGGGTATTCTAAGTCGACATCAAGAACATAACCATGATCAGAATCATCGGGAATTTTGAGAACATCTATTTCCCGTAATTCGTCATCTTGCAACCAATGGAAATCAGAAATTGGCATGTTTTGGCTCATACAAAATCCGTATAAGTTATTGGCATCGAAACTAATAATATAACTTGATGGAATTGCCGGATGGTAGTGTTCCAACAAGTTGTTGTTTGCCTTGGCATGTCTAGTCATGATGCATGAAACACCACCGCGCATACCAGACTCGAAAAACGTGTACATATCTGGGTCTGTTAACAGTTGTAAGGTGTAAGGAGAACAGGATTAAATCCTTTTTTTTTTTTTTTTTTTTTTTTTTTTTTTTTTTTTTTTTTTTTTTTTTTTTTTTTTTTTTTTTTTTTTTTTTTTTTTTATTTTTTTTTTTTTTTTTTTATATTTTTTTTTTTTTTTTTTTTTTTTTTTTTTCTAAAACGAACAATAGTTTAAAAAAGAAAACCTCAAGTGAAAATTGGCGAAAAATTTTCAAATACGTCACATAAAAGCAATGTATCTATAAGTTTTTCTTTTTTTTTTTTTTTTTTGTTAGTAAGCGTACAAGTCATAGATAGTCACCAGGATTTTTTTTTTTTTTTTTTTTTTTTTTTTTTTTCGCAGCTGAAATGATCCCATTTTTTTTTTTCTCGGTCTGCGTGCTTCTTTCATCCGTTCTTGATTTTGGCCTGGTGTTCTTTGTTCCCTCATGTTTAACGCATGATTATAATCCTCCTTCCTGAAATATTTTTCACTTTCTATCTGCTGTAACTGTAAGACTCCTATCAATTGAAGGAGGTCTTATAGTTTCTATAAATAAAAATTTTTAATCAAAAGACTCCACATCACTCGTAAGGGTAAACACCTTTTCGAAGAAGTAAGTTTTGATCGCTAGCGTTTGGAAAAATGTGATTTACCCCTGTTGTAAAATGTCGCGATCCGTCACTTCGCAAATTTTCAACTAAACAATCAAAAACAAGCGAGTTAGGCAAAAACTGAAAGCTATCAAGGAACTTGATCTTCCATGTATACTTTATTTCTTCCGGGAATTTTGGCTGGAACAGATTATCGCAAACATGATGTACTTCTCATGGTTCTTCTCCTTTTTTTTTTTTTTCGACAGTTCTTCGCTTACACATGCCCTCGAGCTGCATGTCCTGTTCCGTAGCAACTTTTGCAATTTGTTGCATAATTATATGCGCGTCGTAGTTTTTTAAATTATGTATGAATACGCATACATTGCTTATTCGATACAGTATATTGCACAATGTATGAGCAGGGCCTCGAAACTTTCCACAAATTTTACAGTGATCACGAACAATTTGCCGTCGGCACTGCCTGCACCACCGGCGTCTGGGAACACTAACACATTCAGCACACGGTATAAACGGTTTCAAGCATACTGTGCATGCAGTATGAGAAAAGAAAACGTTCCAATCATGTTTTGACAGATTGAGCATAGGCTTGAGATACATAATATGATTGCGTTGGTATTCCACAGCGGAGTTCACGATATAGTCCAGAAACTGTTCAACCGCATGTTTGCTTTGACAAACGCGTGGTACTGTAAGTTTGCGTGAAGATGGATCGCAGCATTGAATTAGCTGAATAGCACTGAATCCGCATGGGACGTGTTCTGCTAGTTTTGTTGTAAAAGATCGTTGTAAACAAGGGGAACAACCATGAATTGTTTTTAAAACGCACTCAAAATCTGCGTAAAAGACAACTGGTTGACGTAGCATTTTGGCAGTTTGAGTGAACGTGAGACTACAATTATCAGAATGAGGCATTTCAATAATCGTTCCATTGGTAACTTGACAACGTTTTTGGTGGCAGAAAAGTTTTTCCGGTGAGTAAAACGGAAACAGGCAGCGAGTACAGAAATATTTTCGGTTCTTGTGTTTTCGCTGATTGTACAATAATGCATCAAACGTTTTAATCCAACAAAAATGAGCGTTTGTCTTTTCTTTATTTTCAATCATAAGTAGCGTGACTGGTTCCTGCCAAGCTACATCCTGTCGCGTTGGAGAAATGTACAGAGGAAATATATAGTCTTCATCATGATATCCGTAAACATTTATGCTTAAACCGTTTTGTTGCGCAAATTCCGGGATGTCTTCAAGCGAGAATGGAAATGTAAAGTTGTTGAACGCATAAAAATTGACGAACTGGCCGTAGTGCGATATTCTCTCGGGATGCACAGCGACAGGGTGTAAGGCTGCCAAGGTTGCCCATTGAAAACATTTGTTATCATTGTTTTTAACATTCACAATACATTTTTTGCGACGAAGACGCAGAGGAAGTGACATGTATATAGATGCTACAACTGGTTGATAACGCGCCACGTGCACGTCGGTTGAGTAAATTCTATCAACAACCCAATTAGAGCCACTTGAACAGAACTCTTCAAATTTTTGCACGATTTCGGAAAGTATTGAATCTAACTGCTGAGACACATTTGTTGTTCTTAAAAAATGCATTGGCGATTGCTCAAGTACGCGTCTATAAATGTGTCATTATCGGTGGCTTTTACAAATCTAACGCGTATTCTTAAATGAAGTTTATATGCTGTTAGGTTGTCTATTAACTCGGTACATAAAACGATTAATTGTTGTTTTACGCTGTCACAATAAACATTAATATCCTGATGCTGCAAATTCTCAGAGCTTATAAGCGTAAATCGTTTTAAATAACCTGCAAGTGGAGCAACAACTTGCTGCACTTCCATTTCTTTAAAATAATTATTTCTTTCTTGCATCCACCTTTTATATCGTGTTTTTATTCCACATAAAGAATAGAAATGGCAGAACTAATTAAAACCCAGCAAAACAAGATTTTTGTAGGAAGAAGTGTTCAAAATTTTTTAACTGCCGCGATTCCGGTTCCTTGTGTCGACACGTTTTTTCTAGATCCAGCCCATTATTTCTTTTTTGAAGTCACATTTTGTGCCGTGAATTGATTGCACATAAAAATAGAATTGGCAAAAGTAAACAAAAAACCCACAAAACCTAGTGTTTTATAGGAAGAGGTGCCCAATTTTTTAAACTTTCGCCAATCTGGCTTGTTGTATTAACACGCTTTTTTTGCACCTCGTTTTTTCAGACACGACGTTGTTAGATCCAGCACCCGCTTTTTCTAGGTCTAATACAGAAACTTCTTCGTCACTGTTTGTGTAATAACTGTTGTGTGATTCAGAACTCACGTTTTTTTCTCTAAACTGACGAAGTCTGTCAATGTGTTGGCGAGTTTTGATGTTGGGAATCCATGAGGTTGCAACAGGAACTTTAAACATTGCCCAAAGAAATTTGTCGTAACCGACTGATTTATGTTTTGATGCTTTCGATTTCATAGTATGGGTAATAAGGTGTGCAATGTGTGAACATTTGATTTGCATTCCTGCAATTGTTACCATCCCATCCGTATCCCACGTAATGTCTGCTAAGTTTGAATTGGAAATAGTACTTAAAATTAAGCGCGCACGCTCCAGATACCGCTGCGGAATGATTGCTAAAATTTCATCGTCAGCCTTTTTACCGACATTTTGTTTTGGGGACTGCGTTTCAACAGTTTGTTCAGTTGGCAGCGACTGTTTGCAACCTTTGCTGATAGGGTTTTTTATTTGAAGATACCGCTGGAGTGCTTTATTGTACATAGCGATTTTTGTGTCTTCTGGTAAGTGCGTGCTTTTTAGAATTGTTTCCATATCCTTGTCAAGTTGCAATATAACACTAGTTTCTGGAGACAATTTCAGTTTGTGTTCACGTTGCAGGGTTTCCAAAAACTCCGTTGGCAGCAAAGTTAGTCTTTTCGCGGCCATTTATTGCGCAAAAGATTGGTCTCAGAATTAAAGGCAAAATAGATCCACCGGCTTGAAGAATCAGTTTTTTTCTGCAATGAATTGAAGTCTGTGGATGTATAAGTTTTCAACAAATTTTACGGTAAGCTATTAGTCGTTGTTTTTCAGCAGCACTTAATTGTGGAACGCCACGAAGTATGTTAAATATGCATTCACAGACAGCTAGTGTGACGTCATTGCTGGAATGATTTAGAATGACTTTTCTCACCTGTGGCTTTCCAAAACATAAAACAAACAGATACTGTAAATTTCGTTTTAAACGTTTCATTAATAAACTAAGCTTAATTAGAGAAAATACAAGCTGTTACATCAATTATGCAAAGATTATCAACCTTTTATATGTAAAGCTAAAAGTTGGAACCAAAACGTTTGTAATTTCATCTGGAAATACTCCCGTGCGTAGTCTTAGTTCTTGTGGAGTTTCTGGATGGGCGTCAATAAACAAATACCCCCATTTGGTTGATGTCGCCTGTTCGTAAGCTGAAACTAAAAACTTGCTGTTGTTCGGATACATCTGACGGGCAAGCACTGCAATTGCTGTTTTGTCTCGTGGTTGCGCTAAGCACACAAAATAGTGAGCATTAGATATTACATCACGCATTTGCGTACCCTTGTGATACAAATTTTGTGTAACAAATACAACTGTTGTGTTGAGATGGTGGCTAAATTTGCAAAATAATTTTCCCAACATAACATTATTAGCAAGTTCAGCATGCAAATCATCAAGAATAAGAACTGTATTTATGTTTGGATTTAAAATATTATGTTCTTGTAATATACGTTCGTTACAACCTTCTGCAATTCGAATAAGTGCAGTGTTATTTTGTTCCACATGCTGCACCTTTGCATAAGCATCTTGGTAGACGCCATAGCAAAGTAACACAACATGCACACGTTTGTCAAACATCTGTCTCAGATGTTTTAACAGTTTTAAAATCCATGCTGTCTTACAACTTCCGGATGCTCCCATGATGATTAATGAACTAGGAAATTTTAAGCGATCATCAAATTCAAAAGTGCTTCCACTTGCTTCCATCGTATACGACTGCTATTCCGCGGCTGCATGTCTGGCAATTTATAGTGTTCGTCGGTCCATATCTTGGTTTAAAATGTTGCCAAACAAAGCGTTTAACAATGTGATCATTTATTTTTCTCTCATTTGCCCGAAAAATATCCAGACAGTTGCATACACCGCGAACAATAAAATATGCAACATAAAGACACCAATGTCCGCAAGTGTCAGAATCTAAAGATTGCAGCTGACGGCAACTCATTGCACAAACGTTTTGAAATTGCGTTAGAAATTTATTTAACTGACTGTTATAGATATATATGCTAAGCCCAAAAGAATCACAAAATTCAACGGTATTGTCACTGCTGAACCAAATTAATAGCCAATGTTTTCCTGGCTCACTCGCATTGTCCGTGTTCACGACACATAACGCCGGCAATTGCAAGATTCGAAAACGTATTTGATCAGCAGCGAAAACTCCAATAACATATTTTGACGTACAACAATCAAACCTGAGCGCGTTGAGCAGCTGTGAGGTGTTCATCGCGTTATCACTTAAGCAAAGTCTGTAATAACGTTTCGGTTATTATCATTATATACACAATTGTCATATACCATATACACAATAATAGTACACGACTGGTCAACGTCTTTTACGTTAAATTGCATTTTCAGTGTAAGTTCACCATGTTTTGGTGGTGCAGTGTGTATAGCTGTGCAGGATACATCTGGAGTTAAGTCGAAACCATATAGTACATAACCACCTCTCAGATATTCTAGGTAGGAAATTCCGTTATCAAAATCGGCAGTTAAATTTCCAGCTACACTGAGCAAGCTTAGATATTCACGTACGGTATCATGTTCTTCCCATCGTGGTGTGAATGGAACCGTTGGTATCATTTCACTCTCTCTGTACAAGCAGATAAAATTGACCCGCTTTGAAACGAAATTAAATGGGGATTTTAAGCTTGAACCAGTTAACGCATCACTTTCAACCATACCAACGATTACCGAACGAGGCAACAGTCCTCGTGATAAATTTTCGCGGTTAATAAGAGTTCGCCCAGCCGATATTTGAAATTCTTTGACAACAACACGAGAAATGAAATATTTTGCTGGCTCTACGCGCAGCTGACGTGCAATAGTTGTTGCAGCAGTTGGAGACAACTTTATCCTGCGTACGAATAATGTCACGTCAGAAAACTCGATTATAGGTTCTGCGGTTGTTGCTGCAAACATTAGTCGAAAGTTGTTCGGCGTTTGGTGCATGGCTATGCTCATATCTACGCCATTTGGAAGTAGCCTGGGCTGTGTTGCCAAATCTGTAGACAGGCGTATAAACGATACAAATTTTTTGCTCGAGGAAATCAAAATGCGCCTCCTTTCGTAACCATAATTTTGTTTGACATCCATCGAGTCCACCGCGCGGGCTGTATCTTTATAGTACAATTCAGCAGCTAACTGGTTTTGTTTTGCTTCATAACCAAAGTTTAACAAACGCTCAATGAACGCCCTGTATGGATAGTTATCGGAAGACGTCGAAATTATTTTATCTTGCAGTTTAACATCAATCCTTTTGAACATTGCCTGCCCGAACAAATTAACCAAAGCTACTTCCGAATACGAACCTCGCGGTTTACCATTTGACATTATAACTCGTGCACTTACTTTCAAGTAAAACACTGGGTCTAGAAACTCCTCATCATTTCCAGGGACAAAAAAATTTATTGCCGTTGAGTCATTTAAGGTATTGCTGGGTCGTATATCAACCCATGTACTGTCGACGATTGCATTTTGAACGAGTTTATCTGAGAACAGATCCAATTCATTCTTGAAAATATTACATTGCTCAGTTGTGTGTTAAGTTTACGTTTCATTTTATTCGCACATAAATTTGAAAATAATTTTAAGATGTCTGACGGTAAAATATGTGACTTTTGATTGAACTTGCTCCTTTTCTTCTGATTAATTTTATTTTGTGTTTTCGATCAATTCGGGACCCACGGCGACGTTTTTTAAAACGCTTTGCAGAAGTTTTGTTTTTCTTGTTTCTTCGCCTACCGCAACCTATTTGATTCTTGTACAGCGCACGTAAAGTCAAATCAGCAGCAATACTCTTACCTATATTTTTCGCAACCGTTTTTGCCAACTTGGATTTGTGCAGATCGGCGGGACTATCTGAACCCTGATTTTTAGACTCGTGTTTTTCAATACCGGAAAGCGAACCTGATGTTTTATTTCGTTTGATGCGAGATCCGAATTCTGAAGCGACAGTTTTTGCCACACCACTCAACACATGTGGGGCTAAATACTTTGCTGCCGCTGGAACTGCAACACGAGCTAACGTTGAGAAAACAGAGCCAAGACCGAACCCCTCTGGCTTACAATCACAGGTGTTGATGATTTTGACATGATTTCCTCGCTTCAATTTATCCGTCGAAAATGAAGTTTTATCATAACGCATCCTCGGTTTTCAAATGGCACTGAAACCTTCTTTTCTGTCTTTATATAAACTTTTATAGAGGAAATTAAACTTTTATCTAATGGTATATAGTGCGGTCTGGAAAACGTTCGTGTGGCGTGTACTGTTGCTGATTGATGTCGCACAATGTTATTTCGGGAAATTATACGTAAAATTGGTTCTTGTGCATCCCCTACTAGCTGTGGTTTGCATATGTCAGAATAGATGTAAAACTTCGATACACCTGACATTAAATCAATGCCTTCTGCTGCTTGCAAACCTAACTGACCGACGAGTAATGTTTTATTTGCAGGAAAACCCAAGTAGATTTGCATCTTTTTCGAAGAATTCAATCCAAACAGGTTTATTTAAAATTTTTATTTCAATTTTGTCTTGGGAATATTTGTATCCGAATTTTAATAGTTTCCGTCCTGTTTCAGATAAACTGTTATTAATTGCCTCAACAAGTGAATGTGCATAACAATAATACGCTGGCGGTATCTTTTCAAACAGCCAGTTGTTAGAATTGTCACCTTGAGCACGTAATTTAAAAGAGAATTCTTGAGAAGAAAAATAACTGTTTGTTTCTAAAACGCTGTGTTTTTCGACCACGTTCTGTACATGTTCTGGGTATACGATTTCACAGAGCCCAACCGACCAACGCGTGCGGTCTAGCTGAAGCGGGTTAACTAAACAATTTACAAAGCTGCTCTGAGTATTATTAGGAAACTGCTTAAGCGATGCACTACTTAGAAGTGTAACATAGAAGCCGTCGTTATCGTAATGTTGCATTTTATTTCAAAGTAATACGCAAGTATTACACACTCATCAATATTCCTTATATACTTTTCAAGTTAAAAAATCAGTAGTTCATTTAGTATTTGTGACTTTAGTTTTGGTATAACTTTCTGAAGATTTGCTCGACCCTGCCATTCCATCATCTGCTTGAACGGTGCTATTGCCATCTTCATCATCAGAATCTGTTGCTCCATCGTTCCACAACTTCTTCAGGCGTTTGATTGCAGCGCGTCGAACTTGAGGATTGATGTTCATACAAATTTTGTAATGCAGATTGACCAATGCTTCGTGAAAGAACATATCAATCACGTCTGATTTATCAATTTGGCAACCGTTTTGGTGCGCCGAGCCATAGCGACGCACCATTGGATTGTCACTGCTGCAGCCCCAGCAGTTTGCATACATCAACCGCTGTATTTCGTGTAATATTTCTTGGTCTGAGAAGCATAACTGTTGAAAATCCATTGCTGAACAAACCGCAATCCAGTTTGTGAAGTCGGAAACTGACCTTAAGCTTCAAAGTTACCTGCTTTTATACTCGTTGCGGGCAGATTTTTGGTTGTAATTTTTTGCAGCTCATTATTATAGTACGCCCCCGTCATTAATTCTCCGGCCATATTTTGCAATCAGTATGTGGGTGGATATCCCATTCTTCTTTGAACTACTTCATATATTTTTTCTGTCCAATTTATTTCCGCAGATTTTTAAAAACTGGATTTTCCCAGAGAGATCCTAACATGGTCACCTAAATTCAAAGTGAACTTAGGTTTAGTTTTAGGATTCTTGCTGTTTCTGGATTTACCTATTATATTGCCGATATTAGAAGCCTCGTTTGGAGTTTTCCCCACAGGGTCCTAATGAAACGTTCAGCATAATTTGCTTTGTATGCGTTATTAGCCCAGAAGTGTTTAATATTTCGAGACTTCAGAAACTCATTAAATATTCCTTTGAACTCTGTTCCGTAATCAGAACGCACGATTCGAGAGAAAATACCGGACCGCTTTAAAATGTTTGCAAAGGCTTCGGCAACGGTTTTTGAAAACTTGTTTCGCAACGGTTCAACGTACGCTTTTCTACTAAAAATATCTAACACTATTAAGATGTACTGGTAGTTGTTGTTATATCTTTTGGCTGTACGAACGAACATAAGATCAATATCCCATTGTTCATTTTGGCGGTCGGTATAAATTTGAGTAGTGTTATGGTAACGTCGTCGTATTTTGTGCAACTGGTGCACACGCTGTTCTGCTAACCATTGTTGCACCTTGGCGATAGAAATAGAAGGTATTTGAGCTTTAGCAGCTAACCAAAGTTCATTAGCATTACAGAAAGAGCCTGCTGCACTAGGGTTATAATAAATTCTCGACAAAACATCATTCAGTTTATTTAACAATTTCATTTGTGTACAATTATGTCAGCTCAAATTGTGTTCACATTATTTCATTTCATTACGAATTATGTTCATTATATCGCCTCCAAGTCGGATTGTTTTCTCAAGTCCTGTCTCTGCGCTTCGATGTCATTTGATGATTGTACCTTTCTCGCCAGCTGATCTCGTACCCCCACCAATATTGCCCCCAGCATTTCCAGACCAGGGAACTAAAAATAACAACCACTTACAAATTTTAAAATAAAAACCCCCCACCCCCCTCCACCTACCTTCTTCCCTACTAAAAATCTTATTTTTTTTAAAAAAATCCCCTTTTCCCTTTCCCTTCTGTTCCCGCCCTCCCCCCCCCCCCCCCCCCCAACAAAAACAAAAGAAGACCAAAGACCACTCTCTCTCTCTTATATACTTTCCTCTCCCCCCTTGTGTTTCTACTACTACACATCTACACACCCTCCTCCTCCCTCCTCCATGCTCTCTTTCCCCTCCTCTCCTCTATATCCTCTTTTAAGAAAAAATACTAAACTCTCTTCCCCCTAAACACCCCTCTCGCGCCCCTATGTACCCCTACACTACGTACCCCCCCCCCCTCTTTCCCTCCTTCTACCTTACTTAGATTCAAACTAACCCCACCAGCACACCAAACACACTTCTTCCCCCCCCCCTGCTCCCCCCCACTCCACTTTTTTTTCTTTCGTTTCCGCCCTCCCCCTCCCACCCCATACCCCTCTCCCCCCCCCCCTCCCTCCTTCCCCCTCTAAACTCTCCACATCTCCTTACTCCTTTTAATTACATCAAAAACACCTAAATACTTATAGAATAATCACATGATGTTAACCTCATAAATACTTCAAATACAAACCAAAAAACAAAACTGACACCCTACCTGCCACTCTTTTTACACCAGCAAAACACCAAACCACACTCAAAGCACCATCCACCACAACTATAAACAATAACAGACAGCAAAAGCACACTCAAACCCCACTCCTCCACACTATAATAACCACTCTACCTCCTCCCAGTCACTAAAAACATACAACAACACAACTACAAACCCATGTCCCAGATCCCCCCCCCCCCCGGCGGAGTCGGATGTTTAGGTGAATTAGCGTGCAAAAAAATTTTACAGATGCCAATTTTTTGAATATTTGCAGATGCCAATTACAATTGTAACACAGTATGCCAGGGTGCAATCGGAATTCCGATTCAAATCGAGTTCCGATTCGGATTGCACAATCAATCGGAATCGGAATTTCCACATTTTAATTTTAGACCTACTTGTGATATGTTATATAAAAATTCAGCATTATTTATCCATTAATTTGTTTTCGATAACGTAACTTATCAATAATTGATTGTAGTTTAGCTTTATAGAGCCAAAAAAGATTGCCAATTTGTTCTTGTGACGTCTTTGAGAATTGTTGACAGCCAACAGACATTCTAAATCAATATTATACTTTGATAATACAAATTATCCGCATAGTCACAAATTTTGTAGTTCCAATTTCGGTATAAATTTGCTGTTCCGTATAATCCAGTTCCGCTTTGCACCCTGCAGGATTAATGAGCCGTTCGGATTATACATGTACTACATTGCATCATTACGTATAAACAGGAAGACTGAAATGCTAAAAGGTGGAGATGCGGAATATGGATTTCCTAACAATTTAATGAAGGTAGCGTATTATAAGTTGTGAAGGCTAGGGTACGACGGTTTTTAGTTCAGTGCTTGCAGGTGAAAATGAGTGACAATGTGGGGTTTCGATCCCATGACTCATGACCGGCAGGGATGTGCGGTCTCGGTAAGTCTCGGGATATGACTGACTCGGTTTCGGTCTCGATTTTTGAGTCTCGGTAGGTTTCAGACCAAGACCAAAGGAGGAAACAAGTTCTAGTATTTTTCTGCTCAAAGCTCACATTAAACGGACGTCTGTTGTATTTGTTGATTTTTGACCAAATTCTTACGGTTTTTAGTAATGTCTAAACACAGATATATAGTTTTATTTATAGATGACATTTAAGGAGTAGTGGAAAAATTTAAAAGTTCCGATTAACGCTAAAATTTCATTTTAATAAACGCAGAGTTTAAATATACTGGTGATTGACGATTCATTTTGTTGGAAAAAACTGAAAGCGTAGGTTTCACACTGAAAGCGATTTATATTCTATCGTCGTCTTTGCGGCACGGTCGTGTTATCCTCTATCTGTGGTTGTCGGTCTCGGTTGTCGGGTCTCAGTCTCGTGTCGCCGGAAAGTTCTCAGTCCAGTGCGCTACCACTGAACCATGCAGTCTCACAATCAACAGCTGAATTGCTTGGTTTTTATACCTTGTAAGACCTCAAAATTACACTCATGTATGTCGGTTTTTCTGTGTTTTTACAGCTCCTGCATATAAAAGCACTATATATACCAGGGTGCAAAGCGGAACTGGATTATACCGGAATCGGAATAGCAAATTTATACCGAAATTGGAATTGGAACTACAAAATTTGTGACTATGCGGATAATTTGTATTATCAAAGTATAATATTGATTTAGAATGTCTGTTGGCTGTCAACAATTCTCAAAGACGTCACAAGAACAAATTGGCGACAATTTTTTGGCTCTGTTAAGCTAAACTACAATCAATTATTGATAAATTAACATGTCGAAAACAACTTAATAGATAAATGATGCAGAATATTTATACAACATATCACAACAAGTAGGCCTAAAATTAAAATGTGGAAATTGCGATTGATTGTGCCATCGGAATCGGAACTCCTTTTGAATCGGAATTCCGATTGCACTCTGATCAGGGTGCGACCGGAATTCCGGTTCCGGCATTTTTTCACCTTCCGGTTCCGGTAAATTTTTACCGAATTTAAAAATTCCGGTGTTATAATTTGGCCGTTTTCTTAACTTTGCTAATTTTTAAGAATCTCTTTTGAAAGCCACTTGTACTTCTAGTGTTTTTGAATTGCTTGCTCATGCAGTGGTTATTGTTGTGGACAAAAACATTTTACTGGAAATGTATATATAAATCTTGACAATCACTGAATATAAGCCATTGATGGTGGATTTTACTTCAGTCGATGATGAAAATCTAAAATACAACAAATAAAATAAATACCTATGTTCGACTAAGGTTATTAAAATGAAATTTTTGGTGAAATGCATTTTTTACTTTCCGTTTCATGTTCCGGTAAATTGTAATTCCGGTTGCACCCTGACCCTGATATATACATCTGGGTTTTAACTGACGTGACATCATCAGCATGAGGTTTATTATGTCTCCATGCATTTGCATTACAACTGTGAGTCTACGAGAGTTACCCGCAGGACTCGCTGGAGATCAATCCAAGTGACACGATGATAAGCTGCTTTAATACTGTTTTACACAAAACCAATTTCACCAGAAATATTTAGAAACTCACTAACAGTGATAATTTAAATTCGACTATCTAATTGCTCTGGAATTTGTATAAGGCTACAGATAGCGTTTCCAGTCAGCGGCTGACCAACAAGTAACTCTCATGGTAGCGTTAGAAACACAATTTCCAGCCATTCGATAAGAACTGTCACCGTTCAGATGGAATTCCAAATAACTCACGTAAACCAGTCGTAGTGGGACTACATTTATTGAGCGAAGTTCGAACACTCGTAAGCAATTATGGTAATATGCAAATTAGCTATTAGCTAACTATTCAATTATCGATTTTGGATGTTTTTAAACAATTTATTCAGATTCCTCGCACCCAAGAACCTTCCGTAAACCGTAATAATTATTGAAATAATTTAAAAAGTCCTAGTTTTGTCTTGTCAATTAAGCTAATATGCAAATTAGCTATTAACGAACTATTCAGTTATCGGTTTTGGAGGTTTGTACACAATTTATTCAAATTCCTCGAACCTAAAAACCCTTTAGTGCTGAAATTATATTGCTTTTAACCTTATTAATTAGTGAAATATTGTGAAAAGTCCTAATTTTAACGTATAAACTATGCTAATATGCAAATTATCTATTAGCTAACTGCTCAATTATTCGTTTTGGAGGTTTGTAAACAGTAACGCTAATTCCTTGCACCCGAAACCGCTTTAATGCTAAAATTAGATTGCTTCTAACTGTAATAATTTGTGAAATATTGTGGAAAGTACTAATTTATGCTTAATTAATTATGCAAATTAGCCTGTAGCTAATAAACGGCTTAAAATTCTAAGACCACAATTAGGGATCGACCGGATCCGGGCCGGATCTCTGCAATTTTTAAGATCCGAATCCGGATCCGGTAAAATAAACTACCGGATCTCCGGATCCGAAATTTGATATACAAACAAAAACATACCAAAAGTGGTGTATGCAATTCAACTATGCGTACGTAATCTAATAAGCTCTGTGTGAACATTAATGCTCTGTTGGAATGTCAGGTTAATGACATCCACGTGGAGACCAGTTTTGTTGCGCAAGAAGAACAACCATAAAAATTTTAAAGACTTCTTTTTTTAGTTGCTGCAAGTTTTGTTGACTAATTTTGCAAAAGAATCAGTTGAACTTTTTCTATTTTACATACATTAGGTATTGAAAAATGATAAGATCTCCGATAAATGCAAAATTTTGGATCCGGTCGTTCCCTAACCACAATGCGAGGTTAACACTCCAGGATAATTGGCTTTCAAACAAAAAAAAGTTTATCAAAATCGGTTCATCCGTTCCTGAGATTCTTTTTGGACGGACGGACATCCACCTTTCGACCCCCAAGTACAAAACATAAAACGCTTAGCGAAACTCCGAGCTTTGCTCGGGTTTTGCTTCGCTCAATAATTATTTAAATATTGGCAACTGTCTTTGAAAAATACTTTCAAAATCAGTAGTTTTGCAATTAGTTCAGTTTTGTTAGTAGCCTGCTAGATTAAAAACTTGATGCGTTTCGCAAAACTTGATGACGAAATAGCTAAAAATTCGCTTAAACCATTGCTTGGCTAGTCTTCTAAAAGGCCCCCAACAGTAATTCGGTGATAAAAATTATTTCAAGTTTTGGTTTCTGCAGAAAATTCAATTCCTGTTTCGGTAAAAGAAGTACGTACCTTTGGAAACCCTGGGAAATACGCGTTGCCGATGCCGATTCTTATTTTGAAGTTTTGCTGATACCACGATACCAAAGAGCCGAAACGCGAAGACTCAAACCTACATAATCGAAAGAAGCATCACAGTTTCCTGATCAAGCGCACTGATATACGCCAAGAAGTGACATTGATAGCATTCCAGCCAGGATTTTTAATCAAAATTTGTCGTGGGTTGTTTGGTGGATTTTTGAATTTCAATGGGCTTTTATACAAAATGGGATTTGAATATCAATGTTTTTAAATAAAATGAGTTTTTATCAAATACGTTCGAAAAGACATATAATTTTAAGTATACGTATGTATTATTATATACATATATACATAACTACAAATTACGCACTGGAACACATAGGTACGTAATAACTGTTGTGCTAAGTGAAATAGTGGCTTATGTAAGTTGTTGATAGTTTAGCAATTGGAAGGGTCTTTTTGATTAAATGGCTATATTTGTGACTTTTTCCGCGTCAATGACACTTTGTTGGGTAATTTTTCTGTTACAATGTAAGTTGCAATGTAATGTGTATGCGTTTAAAGTGCTTACACGTTATATATGCAATCAGACGTGGTCCACTTTGATTTTTGTTTAAACGGAATTTTACGGTTGAAAGCTATTCCCTACTCAAGACTTCCGGAATCGGGGTCCCGGTTAAAGTCAGGTCCTATACACGTGTTTTATATTATATACATACGTAGGTATAATTCAGACGTAAATGTACGTATTATTTAAGGGCTGTCGATACCGCTTCCTAACACTCAGGGCGGCTCAGATTTGCTCAAAGGTACAGAAGCAACCAGTAAAATTTCTGATGCCATCTTTGTGGCCCCACAGTCAAGACCGTCTTTGTGGTAATAAGTTATATGAAGAGGAAGTCTGCGTATGCTTACGTCAACTGTTCTGAATATTTCATGTCTTCAGACATTTTAAGTCCATGTTTAAGATTATGTATGTACATACTGAAAATTTCCGTGCCTGGCTTTGCATTTTCATTAGTTACAACTCCTAAACACAGTTGCGCACTTGTGCAACTTAAGTAATGAAATTTAAACATATGTATAATTCCTAAATATGGGATACCGTGTACAGTGGCAAAATTTAATGTTCTAATCTGAGTATAAAGTCACTTGCGGTTCCATATCGTTCCGATAAAAGCTGCACTAAACATTGAAAAATGATCCAAAATATAGAAGGACAATCTATCGTGCATATTGAGCACTTCTGCCGACAAACACATGTCGACTTTTGAAGTCTTTATTCTATATATCTGGCTTCTCCACAGCTTGAAAATTTCCGCCGGGGTGCGTTTCCGGGGGAGCCCCATAGGAGTTTCTTGGGGGGCAGCTGATTTTGCTGGGGGGGGGCAGTTTTCCTGGGGGGCCCCAGATGATCTGAGGGGTCCTGGGGGGCAGGCTTAAAATTTTGCAAACCGACTTTTTGGACTATTTTTTTCATTCTAGACCGTGTTTCCAACTCAACGTAAGATTACTCATCGCTCAACATGACAAAAATTTCTCGCAAACGCTAATAACAATAATTTTAACAAATATTACGTATATACTGACAACTTAACCAGAAGTTGAAAGATGCACAATTATATAAAATATAGATAATCTATAATTGAAACTGTGATTAATATATATTTTGTATATTAGTCACCGCTTCAATTTATCATAAGGCTCAGGCGGGTTGAACTTGCTGCTGCAAGGTACTTTCAAATGCTGTATGCCCTGAAACGGTCTTTATATAATTGTGCTTTTTCAGTTCATTATTGAATTGTATTAGTTACTGCGGGTATTTGTAACGCTATTAAAAATTATGAGTACTCAGCGTAATATAAAATCATATTTTGCCGAATGTCCGCCTCAAAAGAAGTCCAGGTCTTTACGTTTTAACATCGAAAATTTTTGACCTAGAAAAGTCCTTGGGGGCACCCAGCAAAAAATTTACTGGGGGGCGGCCGAAAATTCGCCGGGGGGGGAATGAAAATTTCGAAAAGTGCTGCCCCCCCGCTGTGGAGAAGCCAGTTATATGAAGGCTTAAACCCTAACCATTATAAACAATTAGATTCCTCGCACCCAAAACCTTCAGTAAACTCAAATAATTATTGAAATAGTTTAAAAAGTGGTAATTTTTAATTGTCAATTAAGCTGATATGCAAATTAGACAGCGTCAAGCCCCAAAAATCCGTTTTGCCTTCCAAAAATTCCTGTTACCGATTCTTTCCAATTAGCTACCCGCCAAAAGTGGCCGGTTGAGTATCCTCAATCGGTCTAAGTTTTGATTTCCCGGAAAGTTTTGATTGCCAGTTACTCAATAGAGTCCCGGGCACCTGATACAGTCCTTTTTAGGCCGAGTCAACACTTTCCGCCTGTTATTTTCCCCGATTTCTCGTCAAAATTCCGTACCACAACCGTTTTCGACAATGTTCGCCCTGTACTTTTAATACAGCGCGCCTCCGGTTTTCAAATTTTTACAGAGATACTTACGAACGTTAGCGTTCCTAAGTTTATCACTGTCGCCTGTTTCTGTTCCTTTTTCCGCCGGTTTTCACGCCTTAAGCCTTGTCAGTTATCAGTCAACTACACCTAAAGGTAGCTAACTGAGTTACCTGACTACGCCGTTAATCCGTCAAAAATCCGTTTTTCTTTCTGAGTCCTTTATAATCTCTTGATCCCTTTTCAACTCCTTTTTCCCCAATATTCTCCGTTTTTCCAAAAATTTTCCTTTTCCCCGACCACACTTACCAAACCAGCATTGAAACCATCGTGGTCACCATGTGAATAGTTCGTGATTTCGGCTATGGGTTGAAACCACCAACTCCGCGTTCAGGTCCGTATTCCAATGACGCTTATATCGCTCTGATTCAGTAAACGCAGTCGTTTTCCTTTTATTCCCTCCCAACACCACGTTAAAGCTATATTCAATAAAGCACAAGTACCGAATACCCAAGTAAACGAGTAATATGCTTATGCTGCCGACCCTATTAATCTCCGAATGTGCCGAAAGTTCCTTTGTTAGGTGCTCTCCGCACGTCCACTACGATAACGTTAAGCCTGTTGTTCAACTAAGTCACTAGCTCACACTGTACAAAACAAATGCAAACGTTAACGTGACAAACTGATGATACTCCGTAAAACCCCAAATATCCGCGAAATTCCCAAGTAAATCCAAAATCCGACAGCCGAAACTAGCCCCGCACTGCCCGTAGGCTCCGCGCTATGCGCTTCCGTAATGAATCCCTAATTAGCCGGTTTCACCGTACTCACATCGGTGCTACCGTGACTCTTTATCCAGTTAAACTCCTTATCCGCCTAAGACACCCGTTTCACTACGCAATTCAACTCCGCTAAATCCGTAAACTATAAAGGTAAGCTCCGTTAGGTAACACACACGCAAAATAAAAGCCGCCGCATTTTCTAAGTTGACACTATAATAATGATTATGGAGGCTGGCTACCCCAGCCCCCATATGGAGTTGATTTGCATATTTTTGTGTGTCCCGGGTGTCTCGGGCACCTTAGGGACACACACTTTCCCCATTGGAACAACACATACAACAACAACAGCAATACATTACCCCCCAACCCCTAGCTATGTGCTTTGGCGCACTAAGCTTGACAAACATATATTTAACGGCCGCGGAGGGCCCCTGAGTACTGATACCTTGCGGACGCAGCCGCCATGCATAGATTTACAAATCTTACGCCGTTTAGCAACGCCTAAGCCTAACTTAAGTTCTAAGAGAGACTAGGCGGAGCCGGGGACTCCCTTAAGGTATGGATTTTGGTTTGGTTTTAGTTTTGTTTTAGTTTTTAGGTTGAAATATATTTGAGTGTGGCACAGCCACCTACAGTTACTACGGGTATTTGTAACGCTATTAAAAATTATGAGTACTCAGCGTAATATAAAATCATATTTTGCCGAATGTCCGCCTCAAAAGAAGTCCAGGTCTTTACGTTTTAACATTGAAAATTTTTGACCTAGAAAAGTCCTGGGGGCCCCAGCAAAAAATTTGCTGGGGGGCGGCCGAAAATTCGCCGGGGGGCCTTTCGTGGGGGCGGCAAAATTTTCACCGGGTGGAAAATGAAAATTTCGAAAAGTGCTGGGCCCCCCCCGCTGTGGAGAAGCCAGTATATGGAGTTGTCAAATGTAGGAATTTCCCGATTAATCGGTATCGGTAATAATCGGCACTTTGCGTGAGTATCGGCATCGGCACTGCAAAAATTGATGATACTTTTTGCACATAACAATTCTATAATTGGAATGCTATCAATTTTGCTTCTTGGCGTCTATCAGTGTGTTTGATTATGATTACGCAAACTGTTAACTCTCGCGTTTGTGTTTGAAAAAATTACGTAATTGAAATAAACCATCCTCATAAAATTATATTCGTTTATGGTGGTTAGGATTTAAATTGCATAATGATGAAGTGTAGTATCTAGGGATCGACCGGATGTTAATTATACCGGTTACCGGAGCCTGATAGTAAATTTTGTACATACGTATTGGAACCGGAGCCGATTGTTAACTGGATATATATAGAATATAAGTTTGTGCACTATTCAAAGTATTTGAGTTATGCAAAAATATGTAGCCATTCATTGACTTAAGATTAATTTTTGGCTTGGATTTTTCATCCAATGTCAGTGTCCAATCTTGACTTTTTCGGAATTGCAGTTGCTGCACTGAGTCCACAGTGCGTCCAATTTTTTGCGTTCCGTTGAGAACATTGGAAGTCCGGGCTCACTCATGGACTAAAAGACCTTGCCTATGAGCCGTGGTACAACTACCTACGTTCTTACCTATATTACAGGAGCTTCATTATCAACAAGCTGTATCTGCTCAGCAAGCGATTACAACAGGGACTGTTTCTGATGATACTGTTAACATACCTGTTCCAAAGATTAATCAGACAAAGGAGGTCGCATGCAACCATTACTATAGAAAACATGTTCCGTTCAAGTGTCCGAAACAACTTATTAAGTTGCAAGGTAAGGAGGAGGTCAGTTCATGATTTATTTTTTGTGATATAGGGGCTGTCACCAATTATTTCACAAAACCCCAGAGAAAATGAAAAAACCACCAGAAAACCCCACCAACACTTTTAAGTGTTTTTCATAAAAATAACGCCAGGTGGGAGGCATTTTTCCGGCATCTTTTCAGCATGCCGGATGGGCATAATAAGCAGTCACGAGTATAGCCACTCAATCAAAAAGTAGGGATATGCCGATACTAAAATTTTTGCCGATACCGATGTCGATGCTTATTTTGAAAATTTTCCGATACCGATGCCGATTCCAAATGAAAGAATTAATTAAAATGAACCGTTTTTATAAAATTATAGTCGTTTGTGATAGTTAGGAATTAAGTCTTCATATAATGATGTAATGTAGTGTCTTATCTGTTTATTAAGCACGATGTATTAAAGTTAAAATCACATCGGCAGAAATTCTGGTATTGGCACATCCATAATTCCAATTGACTCTTATGTGCAAAAACTATCGGCAAAGAATCGGCAATTGTTTTGCAGTGCCGATGTCAATACTCACGTAATGGTTGAGTATTAGTAACGCGATATTGCGTGAAACGTAAGTTCTAAGTAAAGTAGGTAAATTATGAGTATGCAAAATACAACAGATGGTAACTGTAGTGAATCTATATAGTACACTGTCCGGTGAATGTTAAAATCATCATTTCTACAATCTACGCATCGTTTTCTATTGATCGCAAGTTTGGCTCGTAGGCAAATTCTGCGATATTAAGCCAGCCGGTATCACTAATATGATTCTGCGAGAGCGCAATTTCTTTGTGTAATGTAAAATCAGTCTGTTTTGCTGATGTGATTGTTGTCATTAGAGATGTGCCGATAACCAAAATTTTTGCCGATACCAATGTCGATTCTTATTATGAAATTTTGCCGATGCCAAACCGATGCCGATTCCAACTTTAGTACGCTATGCTTAACAAGCAGATAGAATACTAAATTACATTATTATACTGGCTTCTCCACAGCTTGAAAATTTCCGCCGGGGGGGCGTTTCCTGGGGGCCCCCAGGAGTTTCCTGGGGGGCAGCTGATTTTTTTTGACCTAGAAAAGTCCTTGGGGGCACCCAGCAAAACATTTACTGGGGGGCGGCCGAAAATTCGCCGGGGGGGGAAATGAAAATTTCGAAAAGTGCTGCCCCCCCGCTATGGAGAAGCCAGTTATATGAAGGCTTAAACCCTAACCATTATAAACAATTAGACCCTTTAATGCTGAAATTAAATTGCTTATTTTCATGGGAGTCCGATTTTTATCATTCTCAGCGAAAATAAATTACCTCCCACTGGCGGATATTCTTAAGGACATAAAAATGTAGATAAAACTAAGCAAACCACTCTTACCGTTCATAATTTGAGGAACAGAGAACTGGAAAATTCAAAACAAACACATACATTGCCGTAGCCAGGGTTTTGATTTCGGCACCCACATTGCTGAACTGTTAAGAGTTGCGCTTTACTTGTTGTGAATGTCGTGCATTCTATGTCTGAGGTGTATGATTACAAAAAGAATGCGTTACAAAAACCAAAGCCACTTCAAATATTTAATGTTCTCGACTGAAACAGTTACATATTTCAACATCATCTTGTTGTAAAACAGGGACGTGCCTAGGGTTGCCTGTCTCCCAGCTTTCGACTAACATTCGAGGTTGGTCCATCAACTTTCCCGGAGATAGTACCGAAGCCAACATTAATGGTTTCGAGATAATTATTATATCTGAGTACGGAACGTGTGAAGTATTCGAGCACATTTATTTAGTTAACAGCTCCTGGTCATTCCTGGTGCAATTTTTTGTTGGTTTGAAAGAGGGTCAATGTGTTTTGGTCGCAGGCAAATTAAACAGTGGAGAATGTAATATAATTTTAGCCGATCTCAATTTGGTACCAGAGTTGCCAGAGTACGATATAGACACTGACGATGAGGCGTGGATAAAAGAGCAATTATCGAACAATTTAAAAATTGAATGTCTTCAGTTCGAGCGAATAATGGATCGTCTGGAAAAGGCATCTGAAAATCAGGTATATATGCCATCTTTATATATTAGGGTGCAATCGGAATTACAAGTTACCGGAAGCGGAATTTGAAAAAATCACCGCAACGGTACATATATTTACACATATATACATATATAGAAGTAGTATACAAGGAGGAGTACAACCACAGATCCATAGTGGATCAGGTCTACCGTAAAACCCCGGTGGTACCCATTGGTTTATTTTCTCTACCGTAACCCACTGGACACATTAAATAATAAGCTGGCATTGGTTTTGCATCAGCGGCAGCACGGTCTTTATACCTCAGATTTTTTAGCGCGTCTAGACAGATATCTATTCTTGCCAAGTATACAGCAGCTAAGCGGCTTGATGAAGTTCTAATAATAGTTTGATAACAAGCGCTTGTTTATATTTTAACTTAAGCTTGTAAGTTTATGATTTTGTCAATTATAACGTTTCACATAATATTATTAAAGCGATTCAAAGGGTCAAAATAAATTTTTGTCGTTTAGGCACAGTTTCAGAATTTGTCTGAAGATTTTTGAAATCCTTAGAAACCTAAATATAGGAAGATAAAGTTTGGGACTCGGTGGCAACTGTATGCCCTGATTTGAAATATTGCATCAGTTTGGACCTTGAGTAAAGGGGCTATTGGGTATTGGGTTAGGTCGTGATGGTCGGCAGGGTCGCCAAAAGTAAAAAATAAATTAGGGATGTGCCGATACCAAAATTTTTGCCGATACCGATATAGTACACCAAGCTTAATAAACAGATAGGATACTACATTACATCATTATATGAAGACTTAAACCCTAACCATTATAAACGATTATAATTTTAGATGAACGGTTCATTTCAACTAATTTTTTCAAACACAGCCGCAAGAAAATATGAGTTTTCCTGACCAGACACACTGATTTGCGCACAGAAATAAAGTTGATAGCATTCAAACTGGAATCGGTAGGGTACCCAGAAAATGTATTTATATATAGTGTTTTGGGATTCTAAAGCCATCTAGATGTTCAAAACAGGGAATTTTTATGTATAGGCATGAAAGCTTTTAAATTTTGTGGAAATGTAGCTATACGAGCTTAACGAATGTAACTCGAGTAATGAAATTTGATACCCGGGGTTAACTTTAGGTCCTGATTTCAAATATTGGGTCATTTTGGACCTAAGATAAAGGGTTAAGTGGGTGATGGGCTAGGTGGTAAGGGTCGGTAGGGTACTCAGAAAATTTGAAAAAATCAAATTTCGTACTTTATTTAAAACAATTCCAAATTTCTAGATGAATCCGCACGTTTCGTTTTTCAGATTCGGGCATCTGAACAGAATTTAAAAATTAAATTTACCTAAAATATAAATTCACATCCTACCATTGCGGTTATAACAGTATGTTACAGGATAGTACGCAAGTCATGGGCTTGGTAGGATACGCAGAAATAAAAATCTGTTTCAAAAACTAATAAAATTTCGTTTAAATATATGGTAATTTTGGTATATTAATAAACGGTCCAAATGGGAAATTTTTAAGGTCTTGATATATAATTTCGACAACAGTGAACTGTAAAATTTTTTAAAACCTTGGAGAAATGTATCCGTAGGAGCTTCAGTATTGTAATTAAAGAGACGTTATTTGATACCTGGGGTATTTTGAGCCCTGAATTCAACTCTTTGGTCAGTTTGGAAATACGGTAAAAGGGTAAGTGGGTAGTAGGTCAGGTCGTTGGGAGTAGGGTATCTAAAAACAAAAGATCAGTATCTCAAAAACGAGTAAAATGCGTTTATATATAGAAATTTTGGTATTGTATAGTGATTCAAAGGGTCAAAATAAGAAATTTATGTGGTTTAGGCAGTGTTTCAGAATTTTGTTTGACAATTTTTAAAATCCTAAGAAATCTAAATATAGGAGCTTATAAAATTTACCTAGAGAGTTAAAATTTGGGACTCGGTGGTACTGTATGCCCTGATTTTAAATATTGCATCAGTTTGAACCTGGGGTAAAGGGGTAATTGGGTATTGTCGCGAAAGTCGGCAGGGTCTCCAAAAATAAAAAATATCTCTAAAACTAATGAAGGGAGATGCGATAAATTTGTTTATATATTGTAATTTTGGGATTGTAAAACCATCTAGAGGGTCAAACAGGGAATTTTTGAGGGCTAAGCATAGTTAAAACTTAAATTTTGTGAAAATGTAACTATACTAGCTTAACGAATGTAACTAGAGTCGTAAAATTCGATACCTGAGGGTTAGGTCATGAGGGTCGGTAGGGTACCAGAAAATTTACAAAAATTAATATTTCAATTTCGCAAAAGCAAAGTGTATTTAAAATAATTCCAAATTTCAACACAAATCAATCGGCTTATTACCAAAGTTTTTGTTTTAATTTCCGTAATTTTGACAAAACTCAATGCATTTTGGCGAGCTTCAATCTATATTATATAAAGCACTGGTTTCCCAGTACGCATTGATCTTGGTGCTGCTTTTTTAACTCCAGTTCGTTTATCCAGAACATTAGTTGTCCTCTGAACAATTCGTTTTCATGTAGGTACTCCATCTTAGTGCAAAATTCACAAGTTTGGGTTTTCACACCGGCTTCCGCAACTTTTGCTCGAAACACCGAAAATAAAGTAAGCTGTCCAGTGGAATACAAACTGTCGGGAAACTATAAAAACACTTCAACTGGTTGTATATTGAGCCAGTCGTAAAACAGATTTTGACGATCTCAATGCGTTGGACGACAAATATGCCCTCAATTCTGGTGACATGTTCAAATAAGCATACTAACTCTATATTAAGTTGATATATATATATATATATATATATATATATATATATATATATATATATATATATATATATATATATATATATATATATATATATATATATATCAGGGTGCAACCGGAATTACAATTTACCGGAACCGGAACCGGAATTTGAAAATTTTACCGGACCCGGAACCGGAAAATGAAAAATGCATTTCACCAAAAATTTCATTTTAATCGTATTTTTTTGCTCTATTATTTGTGAAACAACCTTAGTCGAACATAGGTATTTATTTTATTTGTTGTATTTTAGATTTTTGTCGTCGACTAGAAGTCAAATCCACCATCAATGGCTTATATTCGGAGTACAAGTGGCTTTCAAAAGAGATTCTTAAAAATTAGCAAAGTTAGAAAACGGCCAAATTATAACACCGGAATTTTTAAATCCGGTAAAAATTTACCGGAACCGGAAGGTGAAAAAATGCCGGAACCGCAATTCCGGTTGCACCATGATATATATATATCGGTGCGTTTCTGCATAAAACCATTATCTCTTGCGTTTGTTTTTGAAAAAAATCATTGAAATGAACCGTTTTCATTACAATCTTTTGTTGTTCTTAGGGTTTAAGTCTTCGGATTTGTAACGATGTAATGCTGTATTCCATCTGTTCTTTAAACATTGTATATTACAATTCGGATCGGCATAGGAATATTTTTAAAATAACAAACCTGTGTCAGCAGAAGATATTGTTAGTAATAGTAAAGTTATTGCTTACAAAGGAATTCTGCAGTAATACGTGTTTTCCATTTTCTAGTTCCGGTATTGTCGTGGTTTAAAAAAGCTAGTTACTAACCTTTCAGGAACACAAAATTAGCGATAAATGTGGGAACAACGGCCAATTTTTTACCAGCTTAGTTTACAAAGTGAAATTTAAATAGAAATGGTTATTATTTCGATTCAAAAAATATCCTACGTTCTATAATATAGCGGTAAAAAAACTTTTTATATGTAAAATATAAAGTATCGCCTAAAAGCGTCCACTTTAACTTTGTGAAGAAACGTACATTCAATAAGTCCGAAGGTTGACAATTGGGTATGCGTGTAACTAAACCAATTTAGTATAATACTTCATTCTGCAGAAGGCAACTATGTCTATAAACAGTAGTGAGTTTTTCATTAGTAAGAACCTGCCAAATGCAGACCGTCGGTTATTTCAAAGATGTGCTTGGTTGGTGAAAATTTTGGCATCGGCACACCATTAATAATATGTAGTCATAATAATGGAACAATTAATATGCAGTGATTACAATATATTTTTTAACAATTATTTAGTATTTATAGGTGCCAAGCCTCAGTGAGGTTACTCATTTACTTGAAGATGGCGATGGCGTAAGCATTGCTGTATACAATTACTGGCTGAATAAGCGTTTAACAACGGTAAATGTATTTGAGATACAATTGTATAACCAGTTTTCTGCGCCATGATTTCTTAAATAATCCATAATTTGAAATCAGCCTGCAGTTTAGAATTGAAATATTTTAATTTTGGCAGCATGGAAAATGTACTGAAACAAAAGTGATTATAAAAAGCAGAGAGTGTTGAAACAGTTTTAGAAAACAATATAAAAAATTGTTGTTTGATTGTTCCGTAGGAGCATACGACCAGTGGTTAGCCATATATTCGGCTCCGGTGAAAATCTCATCCGCTTCCGGTATTCAACATTGTCGAATGTTTACCGCTGAAAGTACAGCATAACTCCATAACAAGAAACCCACTATTTATCCAAAAACGTTTGTACAAACTATTTTAACAAATTATGACAAGTACGTATTACTATTTTTTATCCGTTTTCAGTTTTCATTTTTATCAAAATGTTCACTTTTAAATTTTAATATTCGGCTTCAGCTGTTGTATATATTTTTGCTATTCGATAGAGATGTGCCGGTAAACCGTCATCGGTAATATTGGCACTTTTCGTACTGATTCTTTGTCGATACCTCTTGCATTTAGCAGTAAATTGGAATGTTACCGATTTCACCACCTGCTGGCATATATCGGTGCGTTTGATCAGGAAACTGGGATGCCTCTTGCGTTTATGTTTAAAATAATTGATTGAAATAAACCGTCCTCTTTAAATTATAATTGTTTTTTTGTTGTTAAGGTTTAAGTCCTCGCGTTTATAATGATACAAAGAAGTAATCCCAGTGATTCTTTAACATGTATTAAAATTGTAATCGGCATCGGTAAAAGTTTTGGTATTGCCGCATTTCTGTTTGATGTCCGACAAAACGCAATATCGGTATCCGGTATAAACCAACCGGATATCGGATATTTACCTGTGTACTTCTGAATACCGTAAAACTACATTAATACAAATGGACATATTTAACATCTTGCTGTGATTACCTTTCTGGGCAAGTGAAGTTGTTAAGTTTTACACTGACTGAAACAAAATTAATCCAGCAAAATGTATATAATTCAGTAAACATACTTTTGCGCGGCTAAATTATTTTCAATACTCAGTGCTCATATTTACATGCTATATTCGGTTACTATCCGGTTTGGGTAAATGTTTTATATCTGACTCCGGTTCCGGTATCCGGTAAATTAATGTGTTAATGTCCGTGTTGGGCCTCGGCAGTGCCGAGTCTAATGTGTAACGTGTCTCCAAGCAAAACGAAGTTAACACAAACCAAACAGTAACTCTGAACATCAGGATACAAACCATAGCTGTTTGTTAAACACAATATTCAAGAGTAACAGAACCAAACACGTTACTTGACTTCATAATCAACGAATCCAGCGGTATTTATAGTACCAGCTATTTTGCATATTCAAATTTAAGCAACTTCGGTGTTTTTCATAAATTATTCCGCTTCGACTCAAATCCACCCCCGCTTTGACCTCACCAAAACCAGTACTTGATTTGCATACTGGAAGCCAAAAGCTGTGCCTAAACTTATTTTGATTTCGTGACCATACAATCCGGTCGCACCCTGCTGATATAACAACCCTGGGGCCACCGGTATCTTACAACGTTAACATTATGATTTCACAATGCAAATAGCAAAAAAATTGAGTTGAGGTATTAAAACGGTGATTAACAACAACTATCGATTATGTGAATTCGGCGATGTTACAACAACGATGGAACACTTAAAATTTCCAATTGTTTTAAAGCTTGTCATTTTCCGGCCAGAACAATTTTTATACGGCAAGACGGTAACTTCTTGAATTATACTATTCAATAAAGTTTTATGATTTTTACCTACACTAAACTGATACACCTCATTGAATTTGCAGTTAGTATTTTTCGTACTAGAAACTATCGGCTAGCAAATCCATACGTCGCATTCCACCACAACGCCGAAAAAATCTAAACAAGAAAAAACCATCGAAATGAAACAACAATTCTAGCCGGTCCCAAAATTCGACGGGAACAGCGTTGTCGAAATAAATTGTAAGTTCTTTGCATTTCAATTGAGACCTGTTGCGACCGGGTGCAAATTTTATGGATATTGCTTTAACCGAAGTTTACCACAGCTTTTCGTACAGCCATTGCAATATTGAAGAAAAGGTGACCGGCAAATAAACTTTTGAAGCTAGTGTTACCATGCTGTTTCTAAGCATTCATTTTAACTAACGGTATGTTATTGTTGTGCCGTTGAATAAAAAAATTTTAACAAAACATCTCGTGAATTAACGCGCAATATCAAATTGAACTGACTAATGGCTGCATACAGCTGTAAAACCCCAGAGGTAAAATCATGATCAAAGCAAGGCGGCTTTCATGCACGCTGCAAATATCGTAGTTTTTCAGTAGTTAATTATTCAAGCGATTAAAAATAGCGAAGTTATATTTGGCTGCATTTTATATAATGTACGTTGCTTTAACGAATTGATGCGGCGAATTTATAATCGCATTGCCGAATCCTATGTGCTGCAGCTAGTGTTTCATTTTTTAATTTGACTACCTCGGTTCTATGAGGTTTCTGTGTCTACAGAAGTAAGGCTTTGCTATGTCATCTATGATATTACTTATACTATACTACTTTAAGATTTGCGGACGTTGTTTGAAGCCGTGCCAAGAATTCTGCAGCAAGATAATAAGAATAAACCATCGAGTGGATCAATAATAGCGGACATACATGAGCAAATTGTGAATACAAACTACACCCTTTGGTTTGAACGATTCGACTGGTCGCTAAAGGTTCAAAGAGCTGTTTGATTTTGCGGTAATCTAGATTTTAAATTTATTGGTATTGGAAGAAATTGTGCAATTTTCATGATTTTCAAACAAATTAAATCTTGAATTTTATGTATATATTCATTTTCAGTGGATAGCGCATAAAAGAATTAAGCGTTTTCTATTCCTCGTTACATACTATGCTTTCTTGTGAAATTGGTTGTTGTTAAAATTTAGGTATGTGCCGAGTAAGTAACTCTTGGTATTCAGTAGATTTATACTAGATGCGGGAACCGGGAACTGGTTTTTTTACCGGATACTATAAAACGGAACTGGATAAGTTACGCGCCCCATTCGCTTAACAATTATTCACAATTAATTTTTTGTCGCCATGAGCACAAGGAGATCTCAAATGGGAATTACAAAGCGTCAGTGAATTTTATCCTGGAACGGAACCGAGTATTGACCGAATATAGCATCTTAGTTTGTGCACTGTTGGATATTATTTGAGTCGCGCAAGAGTATACGTGAAGCTTAGATTTTTGAATTTTTTACTTCATTGTCGAAAACTAGCTTACAATGCCGCGATGACACAAATCAAATTTTGGTTTATCGGGATTTGGTTAGTCTTTGTCTCGCGTTTTTTCAGTTTCGGTGGTTTGGAAACAGGGACCAAAGAGGTGAAAAAGCGATAAGCAATCACAAAAATTTTCCTTGGATCGCAGCTTTGGCTCGGAAGTACTTGCGCATGTCGCTTGCCAACGCAGACAACCAACGATTGTTTAGCACCGCTACCTGGTTATACAGCTATTTAAGAAGCAGGATGACCCCTTCGGTTACCCAAAATTCTACTTTTTGAAAGGAAACCCAAAACACTTTGATTTCATTCTGACAAAACTCAAATGGTTGCATTTTCGTGTTCAAAACATTTAAGACATCATGCAAAAAATCACGGGTATTCAAGCGGTTTTATAACGTCTACGCTATGTTAAAAAATTCTCCAGTCTGTTCGGTTTACCCAGGACCATAAACAACACTATAGCTTTGACTGAGGGTGTTTTGAGACAGTGGGATTTGTCTTGAGCCTGTTTGTTCGAAGGGTAATGGGAACAGTAGCCAAGTGACAAATATGGTAAAAAAATAAGGTTTGGCTGCGATTTATTATTTTAATTCCATGAAACGGCAATTCAGAGCAGATAAAATGTACAAAACTTCTTAAAAATCTTAATTTTATTTTCGCTAACGGTTAAAAACTGACCAAGACCGAGACCAAATAAAGTCTCGGTTCCAGTGGTCTTAACTTGTCACTATATACTTCAACTAGTCTCAGTCTTAAACCTTGAGTGACACTGTTCTGTTTTAGGAACTGGAACTCAAATTGCTAAGCCCATAGCACGCTTGGTATCGCAGTATCGAACTAAGAAGATGTTATAAATCCAGTTTGCACTTCACGAAAATTAGTTTCGACGCTGCGTTCTTGTAATCGTATATACATCATGTTAAAGGATGTTTTGTAAATTGGTTTGTAGCAGGGTGTAAACGGATCGAAAACAACTGTTTTGAAGTTTTTGCTGCTGCCAATTTTCACTGGCATAAATTTAATTCGCACGTGTGAACGCAATTGCAAGTCGCTTGAATTTCTTACACGTGTTTTGATTGGCCAATTGTAACACATGTTGTTGACCGCTTCTGAATTATTTTAGACTTAATTTATTCAAGAAGCTTGAATTAATTCAATTATCAAACCTGTTTGATTTCTCGCACTCTATGGTGATTCTGACCGGGGCTTGTTTTTCATTTTTAAACATTAAATACCAAGCTTCCAGGGTACAGCCGATAGGCCCCCGGCGGCAAGTTTCGTTGTCCTCCGGCTTTTGCATTTTACACCTCCGGTTCCATCCTGCAAGATTCAGAATGAAAATTGTTTCCTTGCAAATACTTGCAGCTGCTAGAAACTCGCGCAAGTTGCAGGTGCGAGTTCTTGCTACAAAAACTTGCACGTGTGAATAGGGCTTAAGTTTATATTAGAGTTGCTAATTAGAAGACATCCCCAATTACGGGACAATAAAACTTTGAACAACCATGTATGCTTATAAAACTAAGCTATAGCACTTGCTTTGAAATGACGTGAATAAGTCGAATTTGACTAAGTCGGAGACGAATTTAACTCAGTTTGTGGAGTCCGGAAAAGCCTATTTCGGAGAGTCAATTTGACTCACCACTTTTTGCTGTGTGCAATTCAATTAAGTGTTTCATGAACATTTTTGGATTTTTCTAAACGATAAAGTGTTTATATAGTTTAAGTTGTGTTACAGACCATGACGATTCCATGACAAATATAAATAAAATAAAGCAACTGTTTTAAATGTTTTTCTGCAAATAAGACACACTTGGGCAATTACGGGACGGGTAGTGTAAATAAAAGACCAGAGTTGGAAGCGGGTAAGGATTTTTATACTCGAACCGCGCTGTACCCACGCAGATAATTTTTTACCCGCGGGTATACCTAAGCTAGAAATAGTTGAAAACGTATTAAAACTAACTTTTTGTCTTGGCCAGAAATGTAATTGCAGCAAGATGTTAAACACCTCTCACTTGTTAACAGCAGTTTTATGATATTCGGCACCACAACCGTAAATATCCGGCAGCTTTGTAACCGGATATCCTGTCGCAAAATCACTGCATGCGTATTACAACGTGGTACCTTAGTGCGACCTTATAATATGCTTCAAAACAGATCCTTATCCGGCAGGGTTCCAATCGGAAGTAACAAATTGTCGGAAGCGGAACCGGAATCGGAATCAAATTTTTTTGTCGGAAACGGAATTTAAGTTTTAGTATCAAAAACTGAAGTGTATGAATTGACTTTTTGTTGCAATATGTTTGCCTGTATTGTTCAGAGTTTCAGTAAAAATTGCTTGTATAGCTGATTATATTAGCCATCTACTAACCTGTAGTATATTAATGGAGGTCTGTCAAAGCAGCCTGTCAATTCTTAAAGCACGCGAGAACAACTTGGCCTTAAGTTTTAAGTTAAGCATTTTGAGCATTTCAATACTTTAAGTCTGAAGTCTTATGAAATCAGAAATAACAGGACATAGATTTTAGAAAATTAACCAATTCAATGAAGCGTCGTCTTCCCTACAGTAAGGATACAGTTGAACCAAATATCGAGCTAAATTTGAGAACTCGTGGGGCTAACATCACTGCTTGCCAGGGTGCAACCAACATTTAAGAAAAATTGATATATTATTCTAACTTACTTTTCTAAAATTGCCTGAGCATGTATTGCCAAAGTTTCAAATTTGTGTTTACTTTATAATTGAACATACGTTTCCGGCTACTGCATTTGTTTCCGGATTTTGCCATCTCAACTGGTGTGTTTACCCCGTTAAAACGGTAGAAAAGCTTAAAAATGAATTTAAGTAACAATTTTTTGTTTTCCGGTTCCGGTATTTTTTAACTTTCCTGTTCCGGTATTTTAGAATTCATGTTGCACCCTGCTGCTTGGCGCTATGAAGTAGAATTGAAGTAGAATTTTAAGTTTGTTTTTGTTATTCTTTTAAAGGTAGAAAGTTTTCAGTTGCAGTCACATTTTGACAATCAGCGTAATAAATTTACTTGGCTACTGAGAATACTTATCAAGAAAACCAGATTTGCGAAGAAACGAAAAATACAGGGCCGGAGCAGTAGTATAAGCATATTCCTAAGCCTAAAAGCATATGAACGTTATTCCTAAGCCTAACCAAAAAAATTAGTCTATAGCTTAAGCTGACTCTATTGTAACCCCTCTGGAAAACGTTCCGGCCCTTGGCCCAAGTTTAGAACAGGGGCGGATCGTTTTCCGGAAGTGTTATAATGGAATCAATTTAAGCTTTACACTATTTTTTGCTTAGAAATAGGCTCATCCATACGCTTAGGCTTACGAATATGATAGATGGGCACCGGATATGTATCCGAAATAAAACGTGTATCCGGATATCCAAATTGCTTTTGTCTAAAAATTTTTTGGAATAATTTGCATGGTTTCATCACTAGTGATGGACATCGGATATTTTTTCATATCCGGCAATTCTTGCCGGATATTTATCCGAAATGAAATTTTCCATTTCGGATATCCGAAACTCGATTTTGCAATTTTTGGGTTTCCGAACCTCAATTTTTGTTTGTTAACATAAGTACTTGTTTTAACTTGTTCTAAAGGATGTGCCCTGACCCACAAGCTGATTGTTATGAGCGTAAGCGATACAATTCTAAAAATTTATTAAGTAAGTGCGTCAATAGTTTTGGGTATTTGGTTTTGAAGTTTGCTAAAAACTCCTGAATATATACTTGCGTTGGCAACCTGAATTTGAATTAATTTGGCTTGTCCTCCGCCTGATTTAAACAGCTGCAAGAAAGATTCCATCGAAGGTCACTCTTCCCTCGAACTATGTATACATGAGTCGTTTTTCGTTCCAAGAAGAATGGACCACATTGAAACATACTTACGCTAAATCGTACAAACATCAGCTCAAGTTACTTTTAGTGGTGCTTCGCTTTCAGCGACGGATACAGAAATTTCTGACGGGGAGGGACGGAAATGTTTGAAACGAAATTTTTCCCCAAAAAATTTCGTAGGAGAAAATTGTAAGGTATGAAGCAGGAACCTTTTTCATTATAGCACTAAACAGTTTTGTGAAGAAAAAGATTGTAAAGTAGGCAACTTATCATTTTATGAAAGTAAATTTCTGACTTAACGCCTACGCCCCCCCTCCCTTTGGATCCGCTTTCTCACTAGATAAGGCTTAAGTACTAATTTTTTGCTTGGCCGTACGCTTAAGCTTTATTTTTGCTTTTATTACGCTGAGGAGGTTTAGACGTAGGAATATGTTTTGGTTGTTACATTGCTAAAACTAATATTGGTCCAAATCTATAAGATCCGCTCTAGACTTTGTCTTAATGTATCGGAGCATAATGCCAATTTCAATCCTCATAACCTTCCCTGATGATTTCAATTAAATTTTAACTTTTTAAAACTTGTATATATACTTTAACCGTACGTACAGACGGCGGCGGACGTCATCGGAAGTATACTGCCATGCTAATATTTATCTCAAACTTAAAAGACAACCGTTCGAACACTAGACTACGTTTACATAACACAAGGTTTACTGCAGGGTAGAGCTCTTGACAGTATTCATTTAACAAGATGTAAGAAAATCGCAAAAATCGTGAAGAAGTTCAGTTTTCTGACTGAGGTCTGAATGAATACAGAATTTCCTTTCGTCACGTACAGCTACTTTTAGCGGTGAAACAATGCAAAGTATTCCAAAACATTTTTTACACCATAGCATTTATTTCGGATATCCGGATACACGTTTCTTTTCCAATACATATCCGGATATTTTTCATATCCGGATATCCAGTGTTCATTTATAGGCTATATCATGTATATATTCTCATTATGGTATAAGAAACTAAATGGATTTCATTGTTTTGAGTTTATTTTGTTTCTCGCACAGGTATAAATTTAGTACATGACGGTGCGTGTTCGATGCAACGACTTGGCTGGGTTAACTTTAAGATGAACTAAAAATATGAAGTTGTAATTCTGCTGATAAATGTCTCGCTACTCCGAAGTTTTTTGAATATTGATATGTTTCAGATAAGATAAATCATCATGGAACAATTATGCAAGAATGTGGTTTAATATTCTAACTGATGTTTGGAAACAGTCCAGCTACTTTGGTGGTGAAATCATGCAATTGATTCCAAAAAATTTTGGACAACAGCATTTCGGATATCCGGCGGATATCCGGATATCCTGATACACGTTTCTTTTCGGATACATATCCGGATATTTTTCATATTCGGATATCCGGATATCCGGTGCCTATCTATATTCACCACCATAGTAGCTGAAGCCTGGAGCTGACGATAAAATTCTGTATCCAAGTATCTATTGTGGATTGGATACGCCTTTGTAGGTTAAAATTTGGCCAATTTCATTAGAGATAAGGTGAATTTAGTCATTTTTATTTAATTGTAGTTTATTGGAGCAATATTCGAGATTTTAAAAAATTGTGTTAATTGTATGGATAATTTTAATTATACGGTCGTGCCAACTAAGTCTACGCGTAAGTCTAAACATACGCCTGAGACTACTAGTCTCTAATTGCCCCGTTCCCCAGTCCGCCAAGGAAACGATCTCAAATGCTTGATTGAAACTCGCAAAGAATGCGTAAACTTTGAAGTTTAATGATCACATCACAATATATTCGTTTGCGGGAAATTAGCTATTTGTTCAGCATGTTAATTATGTATCATATATATTTGGATGCAATCCGTTGCTATTTTGTCTCAATCAGTTTCGTGTTCTGCTTTTTTGATGCTCGGACATTTAATAAAACTGGTTTCAAAGGGGGTTGGGCATGGCCCCCTTAGGTCTTTTTGGCGCTATCCTTGCCAAATATCGCCAAATTATAACAATACTGTAGTGACCCGAATAAGAAGGGGGCTGATATTTATTTGACCTCTCCAGAGGGTGTCCCCTGTTATTCGGTTACGGACTGTTATTTATTTTAATCCCGTCCTCTGCCACACTTCGTTTACACATATATCCGGTATTGTAACTAACCCTTAAATTGAATATTTATTTGCCTTGTACCAAAAGCTTTAGCCATAATGCAAGGTTATTATTAGGAACGTACTTTGAAAACTTAAGTTAGCTTCAAAGTTTTGAACTCACCTTTATTTGGTTCTGGAATCATTTATGCGCTACAATTAGGAATAATTGACATTTATGGACTGTAATTAGGGTTTAGGGACTTTATGCGCTTACTGACTCTTATTATGGATACAGACTCCAATTGATTGGGACTGAAAATGGGTACCCCCTCTTATTCAAGTCACTGCAGTACTGGCATAATAAATACCGTTTTTAGAATTGTATCCGTTATGCTCATATCAATTGGATTGAGGGTCAGGGTACTTCCTTTAGAGCAACAAGTTAAACAAGTGCTTAAGAAACGAAAATTGAGGTTCGCAAACTCAAAAAACACAAAATCGAGTTTCGGATATCCGAAATAGAAAATTTCATTTCGGATATCCGGATATATACGGATATCTGAATAAATATCCGGCAAGAATTGCCGGATATCCGGATATGAAAAAATATCCGATGCCCATCACTAATCCCTGAGCCTAACGCCTAAGCATAAGAATTGTGGCCAATGTTGCTTTAAGGGACGTAACAGTAGATTAAGCGTATTCCTAAGCCTAAGTCTAAGCCTAAGCGTTGCAAAAATGTGTTCCTAAGCCTAAGCATAAGCAAAAAATGTAATCTAGAATCTAAACCTACTCTTTCATGGACCCACCAGAAACCTGGACGCTCCATAACCCTTTCTCACATGAATATATGGCTTAGGCGTTGCTAAACGGCGTAAAAATAGTATAATCTATGCGTGGCGGCTGTGTCCGCAGTGTTAGTACTGAGGGGCCCTGCGTGGCCATTAGATATGTATTTTTGCAGACTTAAAGTGCTAAAAGCACTTAGCTAGGGGTTTGGCGGGTTTTGTATTGTTGTTGTTGTTACTCTATTGCAATGGCGGATGTGAGTGTCCCTAAGGGGCCCGAGACGCCCGGGATACTCAAAGTTATGCAAATCAATTCAATATGGGGGCTGGGGTAGCCAGCCTCCATATTCATTTTGATTGTTGTAACGTAACGATATGCGGCATTGTTTTTCTTGCAAATTTACTTAGCGGCTAGGAAGTAGTTTATTGCGATTTTACAGAGTTGATTGGCATAGTGTATCGGGCGACTTAAGCGGAAAGGCATTTAACTGGAAACAGAGTCACGGTAGCTCCATGTGAGCCTACGGTGAAACCGGCTTAAGGGATTCAGCAACAGAGGCGTGTAGGTGGCTCTGCCACTCTCAAACCTTTTTCAAACTAAAAACTAAAACTCAAAATAAAACCTTAAATCAAAACCGCACCTTAAGGGAGTCCCGGGCTCCACCTAGTCTCTCTTAGAACTTAAGTTAGGCTTAGGCGTGGCTACAAGGCGTAAAAATTGTTAAAATCGATGCTATGGCGGCTGGGTCCGCAATGTGAAACTTACCTGGGCCCTGCGTGGCCATTGAATAGTGTCGCATATCGGGCTGGCTATTTTTGCGGATAACGACATAGCTAGGCTATGTCAGCACCGAAATGGTGCTTTGTTATTGGTTGTTGTTGTAACATTATTGTTGTTGTTGTTGTAGAAAGGAGTGTACAGGGTGTGTGGCTCTGGACCTCAACCGCATAGCGGACACCCACTTGTGGGTGTCGGCGAAATGCAAATGAGGTCGAGATGCATATGGGTAGCCAGGACCGGAATCAGTATCATATGTTTAGCTGGTAGAAATCGGTGCGATTGTTGTATTTTTCGGGCTTACAGTTTACTATAAACTATTTGGTGTGTTACGAAGTGACAGAGTATTGGCTTGCGTTGGGTAAGTAGGACTTGATAAAATTTATCTTAGGAATTGTCACGGTGGCTTAAGTATGTGAAGGAAACCGGGCGCTACGGATAGAGTTGTGTGCGCAAGGCGCGGAATTTACCCAGTATCGGATACTGGTGTTATGTGCTAAAAGGGAAACTTGGGATAAACCGGAGAACCTGAGAAACGTAGTCTAATAAATCTAACGGGGTTAGATTTATTATTCTACAACGGCTTGGCCGAATCTAACGGGGTTAGATTGGTCGGAAATTTGGTGTAACTCTAACGGGGTTAGAGTACACGGTTTAACAGGGTGTGATTCTAACGGGGTTAGAATTACACGGATTCTGGAAAACGGCAAAGGTGTTAGTAACGGTAAAGCCAGTGGCTGGATTAAACCAGATTCAGGCGTCGGCTTTAAAGATTCCGGCTCAGGTTGCCAGTTAAATTGCATAACCTGTGATTTACTGGTATTAAATATTGGATATTTGGTGTTATACGGGATTCGGGTTGGGGTTTAGTAAACATATACCGGCCGCGTTTACTGAATCAGAGCGATAAGCATACATCGAGAATAAGAACTGCATAAAAGGATACAGGATACAGGGCTTCACCAAAATCACGAACTTCTCACATGGTGACCACGACGGTCTCGATGCTGATTTAGTTGGTGGTCGGTGTGAAAAGGAATAGTTGGAAAAAGGAGAAAGGAGTTTTTGGAGAGAAAAAGGAAAAGGGTTGTTATTGGAAACACAGGATCTGAACGATCGTGTTGTGGAAAATAACAAGGAGTACAGGCTGAAAAGGAAAAAGGTTGTTATTGGAAACACAGGATCTGAACGATCGTGTTGTGGAAAATAACAAGGAATACAGGCTGGAAAAAGGAAAAGGTTGTTATTGGAAACACAGGATCTGAACGATCGTGTTGTGGAAAATAACAGGGAGTATAGGCGGAAAAAGGAAATTGGTGATATTGGGCTGTGAGTATCTAGTGCGCGAATGGGCAACAGATACTGACACTACCGGATAGTACAGGCTGTGAATTAGTTCGACGGTTATACTTGAGACTGTGCCGCAAGTACGTGGAACTAGTTCAGGAATAAGCTAATTATAATTGAAAATCCCCGGGGTAGAGAGACGAAAACTGGAAAAAACGGTCAGAAACTGGTGAAATTGGTATACTTAGGAACTATTGTGTTCGTAAGTACCGGGCTAAAATTTGAAACGGAACGGTTACAGGCATCAGGAGTATTGGTCAAAAACATCTGAAAAATTGTCCAAAATTCAGTTGTTTTTGGACCTGGTGAAGTGAAAAGGTGCGAGAAAGGCAAAAAGGATACGGCATTGGACTCAGGGTATATCAAGGACGGAAGTACACCCTTAACACTTGCATTATAAGGGTTTACGGAAACTTCGGTTGGTGCCGGCACGAAATCTAGGTACTTGTAACAAGTATCTAGCTAATAAGGAGCAATCTCGGGTGAAAACCGGGGCTGAAAGTCTGCCTGACGCGGAATAGCGGCTGGCAAACGTGAACAAAAGTTGAAAAGGAGTTGAAGGAACGATTCAGGAACATTTTGCTTAGGGCTACGCCACAAGTTTGCAAATCGGGTGCCGTATTCAGCGAGTGAATAAGGCCGTTGAACAGAATTTCGGGAGTAGCTAAGTGAAAAGGTCGAAAAATCGTCGAACGTGCTTGGGGTTGAAATATTTAGGAACTGTACAGTTCGTAAATACCCAGAGCACGTTCTTGAAAGAAATTTTTG